>PYAF01001286.1:1497047-1520035 GCA_007407185.1 Glycine tomentella
ATCATTTAGTTAATAAATTATATCAATTATCAACATATTTTTTTTTGTTTACCACACTAAGTCATTTAATAGATAACTAATTTTTAACGGGTATAATTATTCCTCAAGTCCTCATACTTTTTATTAAGTTTTTAATTGTTGAATTTTCTTTTTTTAATTGAATCTTGAACTTTTATTTAATTTTTAGTTGGATCCTCCAGTCTAATTGTCATTATGAAAAATTAATCATATAAATCTAATTAAAGACGAAAACAATAGACGAGTGCTCATAGAGTATGTTATTAGTACAATTGAGTTAATTGTGAGAGATTTTTATAGAATCTCTTGCAATTTTTATAAGTCAATTTAATCCAACTATTCTTTTGCAAGCCTCTCATAATTGTTTTTCTCTCCAAAATCAAATTCTACAAAAAAAAAACTCATAATTGATTCAGTTGTGTTTATAACACACTCCAAAAACATAGTTCACTTTCTGCACATCTAATTAGGTGTTTGCGGTTAATTTTTCATAAGAACAATTAGACAGGAGGACCCAATTTACAAATATGAAAATTCAAGGGTTCAATTAAAAGAAAAAAGTTCAGGATCTAATTAAAAATATGGTAAAAGGATGGGATCTGCAAATCAATTTAACCTTTTTAATACACATCTTATAAAAATATTTCATTTTTTTCTTCATTTTAAATAATGGGAGAAGAATAATATATAATAAATGCACAATAACCACAAATGAATGTATAATAACCATCGACAAGTTCTGATGATTAAGAAAATATGACAAGAGATTGTATTTGGATACAACAAGAGGTTTGTATAGTGCGAGGCATGAAAATTCGACCAATGAGAGTGAACAACCCAAATCAATGGTGGTTGTCATTGGATTGCGTTGATTATGGATGATTTAGATCTTGTGTGTTTATTTGATTAAAGATTGTGAGGAGTGTTGTGAATCATCATCCCAATTTAAGGTCAACGAATTAAGTTGGATTTTGGATATAGCTAGGTTTTTTTTCCCAACTAATCAAAACTGAATAATATTGAACAACAAGCTAAATTTGAATTAAAAATAAGAATTTGTATTTTGCCTTAATAATCTATGTTGAACTATACTTGAAACCTTTCGCAGGCGCATGACTCAAATGAAACTTTAATTATAATTGGAGAGCAATATCAAATGTATCTAGAAACTATATATCAATTTTGTTTTTAATTCAAATTGGATTTTGTATCCATGAAAATACGAGTGTCCATGGGATAAATTAGAATGAGTTTATCTTTGTTCTTATTTGACCTAAAATTTTGATAAAATTATTATTTGAATCTAAACTAAACTTAATTAGAGATACGATAATGTACAAGAAAAGATCGACATCAACCCAATTTGTTATCATATTATGTCAATCTTAACATTATATATTATTCAATCATAAAGGACCCACATTACAAAAGGGGAACATGGGTCAAACTTAGGCAAAAAAAAAAAAACATTTAAGCATCGTTGTCATCGACACTAGGACCCATAAAGGTTGAGGTCAAGGTCCCAACCTTCTTAGGGAGCAATATGTTGTGAATGTTAGGCATCACACCACCATTGGCGATGGTCACATCTCTGAGAAGCTTGCTCAGCTCTTCATCATTCCTAACTGCCAAGTGGATATGGTGAGGCATAATTCGAGTCTTCTTGTTGTCTATTACAGCATTTTCAGCCAACTCCAAAATCTAAACGCACCAAGTAAAAAATAAAACTTTCAAAAAATAACTAATATTGATTAAAGTAAATTCACCATTTCAATTATTCAAAGTTGATCATTAAAACAAAATCATTCACTAAAATTAGGGGAAATAGGCCTTAATTTACAAAACCTAAATCCAATGTCAAACACAAAAAAAAAAATCGAAGGTGGTTAAGGAAAATTACCTCAGCAGCAAGATATTCAAGAACAGAGGCGAGATACATGGGAGCACCAGAACTTATACGCTCAGCATACTTGCCAGTCTTGAGGTATCGAGCAACACGACCAACGGGGAATTGGAGACCAGCTTTGTTGCTTCGTGAGATGCCCTTTTTGGTTGTGCTAGATCCTTTGGCTTTGTTGTAGCTTGCCATTGCTGAATTGAGGAGATATGAAGGGGGTGAAAAAGTTTCAATGACAAAGAGAGAAACAAAAAAGGTGATATGAAGCATGTGTCAAGCAATTGCTTGATGTATATAATAATTGTGTTGGAACTAGACCAATGAAATTGAATGACATGGATCGATAATGTGCGTTGTTGGATTAGATTGTAATCAACGATTGGGATGGATTTTGAGTGAATTGGTTTATGCGAGTAATAGAGGTATCAGTACTCACAAATTTAATTACGCTGCTAGAGCATGTCACCTTGATAATGTATATGAATATTTTTCCTATTGCATAATTGAAAAATTAATTTAAGTAATTTGAGAATTTTATTGCTAAGATTCAAATAAATATGAAAAAACTTCACATCTTTGTTACTTATTTTTTAAAAGAACATTGTCATGAGCAATAATTATTTAACCTTAAATATGTGGTTTTTATTAAGAATATGTCACATTTTTTCAAAAAAGAAAATCCACCAATCTAATGAAACTCTAAATTCAATTATCAATGATGACAATGAGATTTAAATTTAATGTAATCTTGGAAAATATTTCTCATTTATAAACTTTTAAGCCTTGTAAATGTTTTCAAAATCCAAGGAGCTATTGGATAATTTAATATAGCAAATTTCCTATGATACTTTTTATGTTGAATAAATACATTTGATCAATCAAAGGAACAAGATGACAAAGCAAATAAAGAAATTTAGGAAAACACATGAGAAAGGTACATTAATGAAAATATAATATGATTTAAGTTAAAGAAAAGATTAAATAAGATAGATATGTTACTTGAATTACTCAATAACCTATTATGCATTCAGGAACATGCATTGTACAAGTGTAAAACTCAACTCTTTGTTCTACCATTCATTTACCTATATATAGGTATCATTAAGAATGGTATGTTAAGATGGGAGGAAAGAAATTAGATAAGAACAAAAACATGAACAATAATATTGTTTTTGTTATTAAAGTGAAAATGCATGCAAAGAAAAAGAGAATTTTTTTTTACCTCTAAATTAATTTTTTCTTCAAAATATTGTTTTTTTGGACATTCTCCTTAAAATTTCACGGATTATATTCTATCTAACTTTTATTTTATCATTTTATCTCCAACAATTGATAATTTTAAATATAAAAATAACCATTACAAATAATTCCAAACTATTTTTCAGAAAATTTTACTATAACAATGGTTGTTGTAAATAATTCAAGTCATATAAATTATCTTAAACCTGCTTTTTACTTAAGACATTTAAATATAAACTTATTTCGAATATTCAATTATTAAAACAATCTTTTTTTATAATTAATATTGGCAAACTCTAAGAGCAAGTTTCAGATAGCCATATTTTTGTGAAAATTAAATACTAGTATTTGATAAATTATTAAATAGTATTTATTAAGTAGTTGTTGCATTTAATGTACTTAAAAATTTATCATCAATCAATTATATACATTTAACAACTGATCCCCGCACAAATGGTTTATGTTTAATTACTTTTATGGATTAGTCCGCTTAGGTAGCACAAAATAATTTCTATTGTATTCCGTATAACTAATTGATAGTTAAAAAAATATTTGGTAGTTAAAAAGTTGTTAAAAATTCTAAGCCGATAAACTAGTTAATTAAATTGTAAGTATTTAATAAAATTAAATGATTAACTAATATGAAGATTTAGATTTATAATAAAAAGTAGATTATTAATTTTTGACAGAAAAAATAGATTATTTTTAAATTATATCACATTACTTTTATTTAAAGGGAAAATTTGCTCACTTGGCCACCTGGTGAGTAAAACAAGGGAAAGAAAGATACCCAGAACCCACCGTAAACCTAATACCCTGTAGGTCAGTATCCACATGTCTCCCTCAATTAATATTAAAGCTGTCGATTCTATAAAAATATTATTCCGTTACAATTTATAAAATAAGGAAATTACTAAAATTGACTTAGCAATTAAAGTATAATTGAAATTAGAGTAAATCCTAAATTTCATTTGATAAAAAACAAGGTTCCTACTTTCTCCACGTTAATACCATAGTCCTTTTCGTCACCAAATTGTAATTTTAAATATTTAAGCACTATTAAATAGTTGAGAATTTGTAAAAAATATGATCTATGAGATAATTTTTAAAAATGTAATATTGATATTGATAAAAAAGTATTTAAGTCTTATTATATCATTTTTAAATTTTTTTACTAAATTAATCCGTAAGTGATACTACTATAAAAAATGACCAACTGTACTTTAATTTATAGAAGTTTACATTAAAAAATTAAATTATTTTCAATTTATAACTTCAACTTAATTATTCTGAACGCATAAAAAAAAAACCTTCGTTACTCTAAAATCCCTTTTTCCTCAATCACCAAGCCCTAAATAGTAGAGCGAGGTAGCCATCAACGGCGGAATTTTATACTAGTGGGATGATACGAACATGAACACGAAAATGCATCTTTAAAAATTCTCAAATCTCTAATCCCGTTCCACCCTTTAATTTCATTTAATAAAGAAAAAATGACTTTGATACTAATTTATTGATTTTTTTTCTTTATTGATTATGCAAGTTGTTGTGAGGCAAAGTAACATGTATTTGGTTGAATTATTTTTGAGTTTATAATTGATTTTGAATATATTTTTTATATGTTTAATTTTATGTTGTAGAAGAATTTAAAATTAATTTTAGATTGAACTAATTTTGAATTCAAAATTTTATACTCAATTTAACTCTTAACTTGATTTTATAATATAAAATTTAAATATAAATCAGATTACTTTACAATCAATTTTAATTAAAATTATATTTTTTAAAAATCACTTTTAAAAAAAATTACTTTGACGGACGTTTATCCAAACATACAGCAAAAGTAGGCAATGATGTGTGTGTAGATAGGCAATTAAAACCTTTTAGACTTTTTAATTAATAATTACCACAATCCAATCAAGTCTTTTTTATAAAATGAAAAAAGGTAACACAAACATGATCACGTGTAAACTTTAGACTGTGAATGAAGTCATGAACCAAAACAAAATAGCCTGTTCCTTAATGTCACCACACTTGTTTAATAGCGCCACTGAACACGGTTTGTCTAAGTTATTAGTGTTGTCATGTTGTGCCAAGTCCCATAAGAGCCAAAGATTCTTTCATTTCTTTGTTTCACTTCAAACACACACCACTTCCTCCTCTTGTATGGATTTGAGTTTGTTCCACTCCCAGTCTTGTGTGATCCCCCGATACCACCCCCATGCAATTTGCCAAATGCTTTTCTCTTGCTGACATTTGTACTTGATCATTTCTCGGCTCATATAGATACAATCTTTGCAAATTTTCTTCTGAAACATGTTTTGCTCTTCTTCTCTTGGCCCTTTGATGCACAGTAGCAAAAGGGGTGGTTGCATAAGGCAGAAAAGTTGGTAAATGGCATGGTATATCTTTAACAGTTGAGCCTTTTTGGGTTGAATATTCTGAAAAAGTTAAGTTGAAGGTGAAAAGTTGAAAGTTTAGCACTTGGAAGTTTAGTTGTTGTTGTTGTTAGGAAAAGGTGAAAAAGGTTTGAAGGAGTGAGGATAATAATATGCCAACTGTGTGGTTCTCTTTGAAGAGGTCTCTACATTGCAAATCAGAGCCATCAGATGTTCATGACCCCAAAACAAGGAAGCAGTTGGCCACAATCTTGACCAAAAAGGGAGGTTCAAGTAGGTCAGGTTGTTCAAGGTCCATAGCCAATCTTAAAGATGTAATTCATGGGAGCAAGAGGTATATAGAGAAGCCACCAAGTTGCAGCCCAAGATCCATTGGTAGCAGTGAGTTTCTCAACCCAATAACCCATGAGGTGATCCTAAGCAACTCAAGGTGTGAGCTGAAAATCACTGGCTATGGAGGGTTCCAAGAAGGAGGGGTTGCAATTGATGGTGGAGGTGGTGCAAATAATGGAAGTGCCACAAGTGGTGATTTGAGTACCTTCGTTGGCACTTTAAGGCCTGGCACTCCTGGTCCTGGAGGGCACCCTACAATGCACTACTTTAACCCTTCTTTTAGGACTACTTCCACTCCTCCAAGGAAATCTCCTTTCCTTTCATCAGATAAAGAGGGGTCAGGTTTGCATGGTGTTGGACTACTTGGACTTCATTCTAGCACAAGGGTACCTCTTGAGACTGATTCAAATGTGTCTTCCACTGTCACTTGCCACAAATGTGGAGAGCAATTCAACAAATGGGAAGCTGCTGAAGCTCATCATCTCTCCAAGCATGCTGGTACCTAACCATCTTTTTTTTCTCTTGTCAGTTATTTATTTATTATAACTTTTTGACATTCATGGTTTTCTACTATGTTCAAGTGGATAAGGTCCACATTCTTCTTGCCACATCTTTATCAGATCTAAATGGTTTTTGTTTTTATCTTGTGGTGAGGAAGCTTTTGAACTACCAAAGTTACTTCTCTTAAATGCCTTTATTTGAATTCAAGTTTGTTTATAGTTTGGTGTTGTTTTCACACATGTTAAGAATTAAAGAGATAAAGTTTTTTTGTTGGACAGTTACTGAACTTGTGGAAGGAGATTCATCAAGGAAAATAGTGGAGATAATATGCAGGACGAGCTGGTTGAAATCTGAGAACCAATGTGGTAGAATTGAGAGAGTTTTGAAAGTGCATAACATGCAAAAGACTCTGGCTAGGTTTGAGGAGTATAGGGAGTTGGTGAAAATCAAGGCTAGTAAACTCCCCAAGAAGCATCCAAGGTGTCTTGCTGATGGCAATGAGCTTTTGAGGTTCTATGGAACCACTGTTGCATGCTCTCTTGGTCTCAGTGGTTCCAGCTTGTGTTTATCTGAAAAGTGCTGTGTTTGTAGAATCATCAGAAATGGGTTTTCTGCCAAGGAGGAGCTCAAGGGTGGAGTAGGTGTTTTCACTACTTCCACAAGTGGAAGGGCTTTTGAATCTATTGAGGTTTTTGACCATGACCCTTCATTGAGAAAAGCACTTATAGTTTGCAGGGTCATTGCTGGCAGGGTCCATAGACCTCTGGAGAACATTCAGGAAATGGCAGGACAAACAGGCTTTGATTCATTGGCTGGGAAAGTCGGTCTTTATTCAAATATTGAGGAGCTTTATTTGCTCAATGCTAGAGCTCTTCTTCCTTGCTTTGTGGTAATTTGCAAGCCATGAAGCTAAAGAATCAAGGTTTTTCTTGGAACATTATTGTGTGATTTTTTATGTATCCCCCTATTTTGGCCTTTTTATGAACCATTGAGGTTGTTTCCCCAACTTTTGAAGAATTTTGATTCCCAGTCCAAAGTCATGTGTGCTTCTTCTTTGTTTATTGAATGAACCTTCTATTCATACATTTGTATTTTTTTTTTTTAATGGCACTGAAAATTTTCATCTGCAGAAGATGAAGTGCCCGAAGTAAATATTGTAATATAATGACATCAAGCTGTTGAGTCAACTTGAGTAATTAACAATCCCTTTTACTAACATTGCCACTTGAATTAATGGTCATTGCTGTTGGTTGCAGTAGTTGTGTCCGCGTCATATTAATTGGTCTAAAAAATGTTGTTGTCTACATGAAATAGTAACCAACCAATCTGATTAGAATGTGCTAATATTATCAAATTTGGAAAATACTTTCTCTCTTTCTAATTATGTTATTTTTGATTTTTTTTATAAGATTTTTTTCTGATATCAAGATGTATGATTTTTTTTTTTTTTACATACTCTTATTTAATTATTCTCTCTCTAAACATTATTTAGAAATAGATAAAGAGATAAGAAAAAAATGAATTTGTAATGATAATATAATTAATTGACAAATTTAATGTAATTAATTAAATTAATTATTTTTTTAAGGAATATAAATTAATTAAAAGAATTTTATAATTAAAGAAAGAGGTGGGAGTATGGAAGAATCCTAGTTGTGCATGCATTTAATTAAGTGGTAAAGCCTACGACAAGATGCGAAGACTATTTTGTTTATATTAATGCAATCGATGATTAGATTCCATTTTAAGTGGTCGTTGAATGACATAAACAGGCTCACCAAGTGGTCACTATTCATGATGATAGGTGGGTTATTTATAGGTGAAATCAGAGAGCGTGTGTGAATTCAGCCTTAACAGATTAATGGGCATAGACCGTGCCATAAACTGTGACAGCCCTGCTAGTACCTTGAGCAAATATTGTTAAAATGACCCATTTTCTGTTTTTGTGTAAGAAAAATAAATAATTAATGTAATGTGGTCCTCCTTGAATGGTTAATGGTTCAAGTTCAAACAGAGATGATTCCAAAAATAAGGACAAATATGGGGAAGGATTAGAAGTATATGTTCAAAGTTAAGACATATATTCCTTGTCTCTTTTCTTATACCCATAGTGCTTTTGCTATCAATGTTTTGATAAATATTTAATTGCCAGTTTTTTCTTCGTTGGAGCTTATGGATCAATTCAAACAGCTATGTGGTTGTTTAAGATAAGGTTATGTGGTCAATTTCTCTCTTCCTATTGTATTTATATACTGTCATATATATATATATATATATATATATATATATGGTAAGTTTTATTGGCCACTTTTTGGGGTCTTATCTCCCAATGGCATGGCATAGGCATAGCATAAATCCGAGTATGGGTTTTGAATGAAATTTCATTACCCTAACATCTGTACAACTTTCAACTTCTCATGGCACATGCACCTCATAAATGTGCACTAACCCTCATTACACGACCCTCTTGTTTGGGGATGAAGATCATTGAATGAAGGTATCTTCATTGGATATTTCAAACTTTTTGAAGTAAAATATTTTGGAAATATTGGAATTGTTATGAGCTAGGTGTAGTTGGCATGAGCCTCATAATTAGGCTGCAACAACAACTACTACACAGCCATGAGAAGCTTTACATCATTTTCTGAACTCTGACAATTATGAACCATTTGTGGTTTCCCTCTTAAATGTTTGATTCAGACTTCGCTTTCTGATAAAAGTAGTGAAGAACTAGCCCCTCAAACTCAATACCATGTTTTCCCACTTGCCTATAAATATTTCCTAAGGAGTTGAGCTTAGCTCTATCTTTAGGATTGAATTTGCTTATAAATGTTTATAATAATTGCAGACTTCCCAGTTGGTTCCCATTGTAGGCTCAGATATTCAGATTCTATTTTTGAATATACAATGTGGTCACATTTTTGAATTCATCAGCACCTTCTGGTTGTTGTAAATGCCGCCGATCACGCTTGAAAATTTTGGGACCAGGCCTCTGCTATAAAGCATTAATGATGGCTATGATTTCTCGTAAAACAGTTAAGATTAAATAACATATACAGATAAAACAAAATTTATATACAGTGTTTTATTGGTGCTTCTGGTGTTGTTCTCGGACCATAACTAGAATTTTACCTCAGTTATTTTTATTAACCTTTAATGTTGCAATGCAAACCTTTATTGTGCAGATTATGGAGAAACTGTAATTCTGATAGAAAAATAGTACCAAAAGCACTTAAGGAACTGTTTATAAGTTTTGTCCTTACAGATACTCAAGAAGAAACTTGGTCTCTTTAGAATATGACTTCATTTATTTTGTGATCACACACAAAAAAAAATTACAAGTTTTAAAATCATGTACACTAGTGTTGAAAGACTATTGTCTAATGGGGGGTAAATAACCATAATCTAGGCAACAAATAATGGTCTGATGGATTATGTCTTCAAGCCCATGCTTGTAACTAAAACCCAACTCTTTTAATTTCTTTGAGGAAATCTCAGAAGGAACATTATCATAATTCTTCTCCGCAATCCTGCAAGTGTATATAAGAATAGCATAATCAATGAAAAAAACTAGAGGTTATTTTCTCTGCAGAGTGTAAAAAGTTTTACTCATTCAACTAATCAAAAATCATGATGGGCCTGACTTTTAAGGAAGTTATAATAATAGGGTCTGTTTGGATGTTAGCTTCTCTAGAAGCACTTCTAGAAGAGAAAAGTAAGGAGAAAAAAATGAGATGAGCTTTTCCATAAGTAAAAATAAGTTCTCCATTAGCTAATTTGTAGATGTCATCTCATCTTTTAGAGAAGCTACATTAGTGAACTTCTACAAATTAGCTAATGGAGAGCTTATTTTTACTTATGGAGAAGTTCATCTCATCTTTTTGCTCTTATTTTTTTCTTCTAGAAGTGCTTCTAAAGAAGCTTACCCAAACAGGCCCATAGTCAATAAACTTATCATATATGACTGGTAATAATTATATGAAAAGTGTAAAAATCATTCATATGTCATTGCATACACTAATTTCTCAAAACATTACCTTTTCTTGTTTGAGTAGGAATACTGTTTGGCAAGAAGATTAGCCAACATAGACAATGGACAACTTTGGCTGCTGCATATGTATCGACCTTCTGCTTTAGAATGCTCCATTAAGAATATGTGTGCACTGCATATATCTTCAATGTGAACTAAAGCAATTGACCCCATTCGTGCATTTACAGCAGATAATATCTTGAAGAACTCAGGTTCACCTATTCATATAAGATCACTATGGTCAAACACAATGACATGATAAATGACTCATAAGCTCAAGTGGAATAGTAAGCACAAAAGTTTGATGCTGTCTATTTTATGATGCACGAGGAGTCCTAGAGATTCATTCAATGCTTTTGGGGAATTTGGCATGCAAGATACTTAAATTTACACATGCAATCTGCAGTATCAAAAATAAAAGGTTCATGTTCTTTGATGACCAAATTTCTGCAAATAAACAGAACTTCAAGTAATAAATATTTAATGCTTATCACTTTTGAATAAAATGGTTTTCACTTGAAACAGTCACAGGAATACTAGTTATCATAGACAATAGTCATAGATAATTCATTTACCTGTCTTGCACAAATTAGACAACTAGTAGTTTCCACATATATTGATAATTTTTCAATGTCTCTAGGTGAAGTAACATTATACCAGCCAACACATACATTGAAGGTAAAAAAATAACCTGTTATTGGTGACAGTAGGACTTTAACACTTGATGGTACACTAGCTGTGAAGAATGGACCAGCAACAGTGGTTGTTATGACTGACACAAGATCAATGCCATTCTCTTTTGCAAACTTAAATGCTGCTTCTTCAGTTAGAAGCTTTGAAAGTGCATAAACCTGCCACATTTAAGAAACTCTCAATAGGAAGCAAAATACTATACAAATGCAAACTAGCCAAGGAAAGACCCACTAAAGTCGGCCTAGTGACCGAATAGTTTGCACGAGGTTCTAAGTTCTAACCTGAGTGCTGTCATTGTACACTAAAAAAAAAAAAAAGCTAGTAAGGGAAAGCATTACTTAAAACTAAGTAACTTACCCACCCACATGCTTGTGTTTTCAACACAAGTTCACTTTGGATTTGGCAAGATTCATCAACAAGAGGTTTCCACTTCCCACTGCTATCTTTAGCAGTGATGGTACTTATTGAAGATGTGAAAACAACCCTTTTCACAGAATTGGAATTCAAGCAGGACTTTAGAAGGTTTATGGTTCCTTTTATTGCTGGATCAATTATATTTGCTTGAACATAGGCCTCTGCATGTTAAACACAGAGCTAAAAGTCTCATTAAAGTGTCAAAAGGTTTTTGTACTCCAAGTTTCATTGCAAGCATTGGTTATTATGACTTATGACATTACCATTGTTTTCTTTCTGAACCACATTGAATTCCATTGAAGCTGCAACATGAAAAACGCCATCACAGCCTTTCACAGCCTCATCGAAACTTCTTTCTTCATTCAAATCCGCCTTGAAAATTCTCAATCGGTCACCTCTTGTCCACAATGACAACAGGTGTAGTGACTTTTCTGGTACATTGAATTATTAAAACAAGATAAAGTCAAACATTTATAGATAATTATTAATTAATACAATATTTTCAATTTCATACAAAACTCAACTTGTTAATGAGTGTTCAAATAGGAAGAAACTGATTTTAATTTCGTTATCCTGTTGATTTTTTTTCCTACATTATGGAATGCTGTCATAAGAAGGAAGGATTATAAGAAAGAAATGGCACTATGCATTTTCACTGGGAGAGATAAGGTATGGGCTTTTAACTAGGCCACAAGTCCACAACAGCTAATTTTTGGTCTTACAGCTTTTTGATATATTATCCAATCGCTTAAAAAAATTTAAATATTTTTAAGCTTTTGTTTTAAATTTAGTGTTTTACTTTTTGTGTATAGCTAGGAAGTAAGAATTTTCTCTCATTCTTTTATTTTTTAATTAAATAGTTATAAATTCCATTAATAATTTGTTACTACTAAAATTACTAAAGTTTTATATTCTCAAAAGATTAATTACATATGTTTTATTCAATAATTTTCATTAAATATTAAAAATTATTAAATAAAAATTATTAAAAAGATCTAACACTATTATTTTAATTATGCAATAAAGCCTACAAGTTTATACTTAATTTTCATCTGTAACAAAGCAATGAAAATTAGAGTCATTCGCTCTTTTAATTGGATTAAAAATTTATTTCTAAACAAAGCTTAGGTTCAATTGCTTTTAAATATTTTTTATACGGTTCTTTAATTAAAATTAGAGTTTGATTTCAATAATTAAGGCTGACCTTTATTTTGCAAGTTGTTAAAGTAAAATTTTAAGTTTTTTTAGAGGAAGTAAAATTTTAAGTTAAACTAAAGAAAAAAAATAAAAAGTACTTAAAATATTCTACTTAAATTTTTTTCCTTTATTTGATATACGTTTAGACCACTTTTTTTTTTCCGCTGTCCATACAAAAATAAAGTTAAGACAACTTTAAGTGATTATGTGTATTTTAATTAATAACTAACAACCTTTTAATTGATTAAATAAAGAAAAGAATACTACTTATTAATAGGAAGCACAAAGAGTGCCTACCAAAATAAAAAAGAAGGATCAAGTAACTCCTACGATTGATTATGGTAGGTGTGGTGGGTGACTTGTTACATTTACCGAGCTTTATTTGTACCATAACCTCGAATAGTAATATATTTTTATTATTAGATACATTTTATGTAATTTTTCCCTCTCATTTGTAATATCATAAAAATTAATCATTGCTTTATTTTAAAAATATTATTATAGTAAGAAAATAAAATTTCTAGGATTATGAGTTATTAGAAGAGAGAAATTGTTTTGGAAAAAATATGTTCTTGGTCTGTCTAAAAATTTTAAACTTGGTTTTAGTCCCTCTAATTTTTTATATCCTATTGTTGTCTCTCTAATTTTAAAATGCACAGCTTTTGATTCTTAAGGTAACATTTAAAAGCACTTATAAAGTTTTATTTAAATCACTTTGAATTTTAAGAAAATGTATAAATTAAGAGTTTTAGAATAGTGAAGGTTAAATAATTATGTAGGTCCTTGAACTATTTGGTCATTTTTAATTAGGTTTTTGTACTGTTTTTTAATTAGATCTTTGAATTTATATTTATTTTTAATTATTTTCTTCCTTCAAACCATCATTATGAAAAATTGACCACAAACACCTAGCTAATTAGTCCCTAAATCTAGTATAGTTATCTCTACATATTTGCATTGAGTATTCCCATCTCTTTAGGCATTCTCATGTGTGCATATTCACTAATCTCAAGTATTTCTTCACAAACCTCTCCATGTTTTACCCTACAACAATCATGCTACAAACTTACACAACTGATTCAAGTATTTTTTTTTAATGACAAATTGACAATTAGACAAAGTTCAAGGAACAAATAGAGAACAAAATAGTTAGGAACCTAATTAAAAATTGTTAAATAATTTAGGGACTTAGTGAAATAATTTAACCAATAATTAAGTATTTAAATTTAAAAATAAAAAACTAATAAAAACAATGAAATTGTATGTTATGAAAATAAAAAATAAAAATAAAAATGTCCATATATTTACGAATGACACTTGCATGAAGTGCAGGAGGGAAATGCCTCCCCTCTCTCTATTACCAATTATAGATATTTAATAAACTTAGTCTCTTTTAAAAATTATTTTTCTAATAACTCTTTATACACTTATTAAGGGTCCCTTTATGGTCATTATATGACAAATAAAATAAAATAAATTGGTACGTATTTATAAACTAAGCTACATATTGTACAATATTTCACTAGCTGTAATTAGTTACAATCTTATTTCCTCTTAAATATAAGAAAAATAAAAAATTGATTCACTTTTAATAAGTTAAATAAATACATTTAGTTATAGTTATTTTTTTTCCAATTTATTTTTCATTAAAATTTAGTATTAAAAATAAAAAGGAGTTATTAAAATTAAAACTTTAGTTAAAGAAAAGAAATTTTTAGAGATAATAATATTAAATAAAATAAAATATTTTTTTTTATATAACATAAAAAAATTCTTATATTTGATGTCAGAAGAAGTATTAGATTTTTACTGTATAACATGTACTTTTCTTTACCATTCTGTTTTCAGTTGATTATTCGTTATAGAGAAATCAAACTTAAAGCCACTTCCACAAAAATCAAGATCAATGAGCTACACTACACTCGTTAGATGAACAATAATCTAGAAGCACATGCATGTTCATTGAGAGAAAAGTAAATGGCCAGCTCAAGTATGTGATAATGAGTATGTTTGGAGATGAGATTAAAAGTGTTTATGAAAGTTTTTCTATTAATTTTTTTTATATTTCTAATAAAAAAAAGTTCATAATTATATCAATATCTTTCTCATCTCTTTGATTCAGAAAATAATAAAAAACAAAAAAGTTAAGGGAAAAGTGTAGCCAGAAGTAGTAAAAGGTTATTACTAACCAGGATCTCTAACAGTAGCATGAACAGTGTACCCTCTTTCAAGAAGAGCCTCCACAAGCCATGAACCAATATACCCTGTTGCTCCGGTAACACAATATGTTGCTGGAGAAGAACCAATAGTTTTACCTTTGCTCTTCTTCACCGTCTTAAGAAGTGCTTCCTCCATTTCCTCCTTTTCTTTCTCTCCTTCCCAATAAATAAACCACCTTTATGAAGTGCCAATTAGATGTCGCTATGGCCTTTTTAACAATTTATTCTCTCTTTTAAAGTAATTAATGGTTGCATGGTACAACTAAAAAAATTGTTGATATATTAAAGTAATAATAAAAAAGATAATAAGATCTGTGTTAAAATTATATTAATGCTGTTTGAACTTTTTATTGATTGTATTTATAGATATGAACCTGTCTGAGAGTTTTTCTTATTAAAAATATAGAATTTTTTATTAAAAAACTCTGAAAAACACTTTTAATTTTATATACAAATAAATAGATTCTGAGTATCTGTACTAATTATATTATTATAGTCGTTGGCGAGCATCTAGCACGTACGCTCGTACTATGACATGTGCAATAAATATTTACAAGTAGGAATTCCGGTGCGATTTGATTTAATTTATTATCAAAAACATCATTCAAATCAAACATAACAATCATATTTGATTCAATTTAATATAATTTAAATTTATTATCAAATTCCAACCAAATTAAACCAATTTATTACAATTTAGTTTGGATTGATTTTTACAATATTCACTAAAATTTATATATTTTATTTTCATTTTTCAAATCAAATTAAATTAAAAAATTACTAATAACAATTTACAAAACTTGTAAATAGGCTGAATATTTTATAAAAAAATCTGCAAAATTTCTATCAATTTCAAATCAAAAATATCCTGAAAAAATTGTTTGAAAAAAATAATAATATATATTGTGTATAAGTTATATATATAATATTAAAAAATAATATAAAATTCAAATAATATACGTATAAAAAACATAACACTGAAATAGACCAAAAAGTTACAGTTTGGTTTAAGTTTAAAAGCACAAATCATAAACTAAATGAAACTCATCTTTTTAACACAAAATCATCCAATCAAATAAAAAATTATCGATTTGATTTGATTTTTAGTTCAAATTCTAACATCTTATAGGGTTGAGTCATGAGTGATTTAATTTGGAACGTTTCTACTCAGCTTGATCTTCTTTCTTTTAACAAAGCTGGTGTATTTTTTGTGAGAGATAATTATGTTTATATAAGTTGGGTAGAATTATTATGTATTATATTTTTATGAACATTTAAAACAATTTCATTTTAACCATTTTCCTATTAAATTTGTATTTTATATTTTGAAATCTACCATAGTCAAATTAATTATTATAAAATTAATAATATATATTATAATTTATAATAAATGATTATGTAAATTTGGTTATAAGTGAAATTAAATTAAATTCATCAAAGCAAGTGACTGTTTACTCCCATGTTTATAAATATTTGTAAAATAGTATTATCAGTTTCGTGCATGGTTGCCAAATGTTAAGAATTGTGTACGTGTCCACGACATAATCACATGCACCAAATTCAACTGCACAATTCCGGTTCATGATTGAATTCTGTTTTTGAGAGTATGTTCGGAATGGGTTATTTTTCTGATTATATAAAAGAAAATATTAAATATATTTGTTTATGTTTCATAATTGTTTAGAAAGTAAGTCATAATTTTTATCAATTTTTTATGTAGGAAATAGTATTTTTTTTAAGATAATCAAAATTTCATTTATAATTGTACGTGTAATAGTTAATTTAGGCCGTATTTGATATAAAGAAACAAATTGAAAAACAATGTTGAAAATTGAAACGATAAGTTAGATTATTGAATTGGAAGTATTTAATATATTATAATTAATTAATTAGTGCACATAAAATAAAGGTAGGATAGCTTGCTTACGTGTACATCTATCTATATAAGTAAAATAGACTGAAGATAAGTGTTAGATGTATAATTTAACTTTAATTAGAGTTTTATATTTCTATTAATTATTTAAATAAAAATTATTATAAAATGCATAGTTATTTTAAACAAAATTGACATCAGATCATGTTAGGTCATCTCAAAATATAACTCAAATCCATCTTAAAAAGCATCAAAACTAATTTTCAAAACTCCAACCAGTCTAAGCAAGCCATATTAATAAAATAAAACGGATGATGAACACTATGTAAACAAAGTTGGATTAAGATATACTAAAAGATAAGGGCTATCTAACTTTAGCATGCGCAGGTATATTTTTAATATAAGTGATCGTTCACGGTAGATAATGACAAAATTATATAGGAATATTATATGCATTGATATTCGTCCAAATCTTTAATCGAGCACGTAGGATAATACACCTTTTTATGCCGTTTGTGTTTACTTTGCTATACTTTCAAATTTTATCACAGTTTTAAGCCCTAAATGGGTGACTATCATTTTCAGAATTCTCACTAGCACCAAACCATCGGTTTGTGGCATTGTGCCCAATTTGAAAAAGAAAGAAAAAAGAGAGAGAGATTATGAACATAACATTATGCTAATGCTAAACAATAAAAGGGTGGATTCAACTCATTATGGTTTTGGTGAATTAATCTAGTACTAATTAACAGTATGATGTTAGATCTTGTTTTGTTGTGACATATTTAATGGTTACTAAACTTGTTCACAACTAAATTGGGGATATGTGATATGTCTTTTTGATTTGTCTGCAGCTAAGACTTCTCGATTGGGGATGAATTTGTCCCTTCTCGATTACTTTTTGCATGTTCCTTCATTAGTGTCTTACACATTGCAAAACCTAAATTAAACTAGTTAAATAGATAATAATTCTACAACTGTCATCATCTATAATTTTGGGAATTAAAACTAAAACTAAATAAATAATATTCTAAACCCATCCAATATTTTTTTTTACTATTTAAGTTGGGCCATCCCAAGTTCATCATCTAATATTAAAGTAGTTTTTTTAATAAATGATAAATATAATTTATAATATAATATGCAATATAAAATTTAAAAACTAGTTTGTGCGCTTTAACCATTGACCCACTAATTTAGTATCTTAACAGAATCAATGACTAGTCTGGTTCTAATAACTTTGTTTTATATTGCTTTCTATTTCAATGTTGATTCCAGGAAGAAGCAATCTACAGGATTTAGCAGTGAGACCCTAAGAAAGAAACAATAACTCAGTCACTTACACGAACAATATTTCTTCAAAAAAACTCAATTGCTCAACAAGCAATAGACAAATTTGATCACCCAGGTTTCATTATATGGAGACCAATAGACAGACCAAAAATATACATTAGATAACAAAATGGAACAGAGATCAGAACAAGTACTGCTAGAGTTACATTACTAGTGAATGAATGAATTACATAAGTAAAACTAGGCAGCAGCAGCAGCTTCTTCAGTTTTCTTAGTAGCCTCCTTCAGTTTGTTCCAGTTCTCTGCACTATCAATTATTTCTCCAGTTTTAATAAGGTAGCGGACTTTTTTACCATTATCTAGGACTTTATGCCCCACACGACTTGCTACCTTCTGATCTTTGGAGTAGAGCATCACATTTGAGCTGTGGATAGGACCTTCAATCTGGAATTAAAAAAAAAAAAATGTTTCCCAAAATTATTAGTTGTTGAACATATACAACGATGAACAATTGTTCTACTTATACATTTTTTTATCAACAATTGTTAGTTGTTAATTTTTGTTAGTGGGAGACATTCGAACCCACGACCTCTCCCTCTCCCTCTCCCTTCTTCCTTTAACCACCAAGCCAACCTTATAACTCCATAACTCCATTCTGCTTATACATAATACCAATGAATGAGATGTCAAAAGAGAGTAATAGTGTATCCATACTTTCTAAGTGAAAACACAGGTTACTTTCATTTCTTGAAGAACATGCAAAAGTGGAAAAAAGACCTCATAATTATAACAGTGAAGCAAGGGAAATGAAGACAACCTTAATAATTTGCCCTGGTTCACCCTCTTCTCTACTCTTCACATGCTTTGTCTTCAAATTTAAATCTTTCACTATAACAGTGCTGTTATGCTTGAAGATTTTAGTAATCTCGCCAACTTTACCCCTTTCTCGTCCAGATATGACTTGCACCGTATCTCCAAGTTTAACATGCATTTTGTGCAAGATAGGAAGACTGTTTGGTTTACACTCCTTCCGCTCCCATCGTTTAAGCTGCAGGAGGAGAAACAGAAAATATATTACACAAAACATTAAGGCTAGCTACATAATATATTTAGTATAACTATGTCTAGATATGCTGTTTTGCAATATAAATTTAGAGACGCTTTCAGACTTGTTTTGTTTACATTTCCTCAAGAACATGAAATAGGCTCATAGCTCATTGTAAAGACAATTGAAAACGGATCCCAGTATCAGTGTTAAGTTTTATATACTATTCGTAAGACAATACATTTGTTTTGAACAGGTTTTTTAAATACAAAGCAAAATAAGGCTACAAAATTTGTAGAATTCTTTATATCAAGTGTGGATCAAATTTGTATCACAAGTATTGACTGGATCAAGTTCAATTGTGCTCTCAGATACTACCAATATTTTTAAACAAATTGATTTTTTTAAGTGCCACCAAGTATCAACAAACAATGAACTGCAAATGACTGCACATGCACTGTTCTTCAGTCCATTTTGATTGAGCTTAACGAAATTTGAAAAGAATAATCATTGGTCATGGATAAGGCAAGAATCTGATATTAACCTTCATTACAATAGGACATTGCTTCTCTGTTGACTTACCCTGCATATCACAAAGATAATATAATATCAATTATCAAGTTAGTCTACAAAACTCTTGAGTACTGCATCTGTAGGAATTATGAAATTTAGTAACAAACTTGATTTATTTTATCCTTAATGACCATTCAATTCGTTTGTATGACAAAAACAACAAAATGATGAGCAAAAGAAATTTAAAGAGTCTAAAATTTAAAAGATTATATTAATAAGAAAAATCACAGTAAATTTGTTCGAGACATTGAGATAAGAAGTTCTCTCAGAAAGGTTATAAAAATATGCAAAATAATTTGAACCAAATACACACTAAAAGGAACACAAAATCATAGCTGCAGTATGATTTAAAAATATTCATTAAAAGATGCTAAGCAATTTTTTCAATAAAGGCCAAGTTTGTGAGAGCTAATATAGTGGAAAAATAAAAAAGATAACAAAATAGTAAAACAACAAATCCAAAATGTTGGCCAGTACATAGGCAACATTAACATAAAATAGGACTAACAGAAATGAGGATTTTAAAGATAAGATAAGAAATGAAGATATTCGACGAAAAATAACAGTGCTACTGGTAAGTGAAAAGATGAGGAAACATAGATTGAGGTAGTTTGAACATGTAATGAAACGGTCTCTGTATGCTCCCATAAGAACAAAAATTTGTTACCAAGCGTTCGACACAAAGAGAAGTAGAGGTAGACCGAAACTTAAATGGAAAAAGATAATTAAACAAGACTTAATGAAATGAAATATAGATTGACGCATGATGTGTCTTAGGACGGAATGGAGAAAAGTTATAAGTTTGGTGGAGGGTTAAACCCGTTGTTATCTCTATGTTCTAGATGGTCCTTTTTTCATACTTTTCCTCTTCATCTCCCCCCTCCTTCCCCCTTTTTTATCTTATTATTATTATTATTATTCAACCTCCTCGTATCTATCATTGAGTTTATCTACCATTGATCCCAATTAACTTGGGTTAAAGGTGTTGTTAATGTTGATGTTGAAAAAATCCAAAGTTAGAAAAGAGCTACAAGCTTAAAGTTTCATTCCATTATCCATATCTGTAGAGTATGTTTCTTCAGCATAACAAGGCAACAACTTCAACTTAAAAGTTTGCTAAGCCAATTCCTAACTTCAAAAATACCACTGCCACATAGACAAGCACCAAGCATATGAGCCTAGTACAGTTAAAATTACCAGGCTTTCCATCATAAAGAGTGAGAATATGCTGAGGTAGGTGATTAGTGAATAGTGAGAACCAGGTTTGAATTCATATCTCAAAATTTTCAAGTAGCAGTACTTTCAGCCACATTACAAATGGAGAATTCATATCTCAAATTCACCATTAGTGAATTTATATAGATCCGTGTAGTCTTATAACCGAGCCAAATGGAGTCGTGTGGTCTATTTAGTCGACCTCACCTAGCGGGATAGTGTTTCTATTGTTGCATCCAGGCATCAAAGTCAAAATTAAACTGCTTCAATCAGATAGTGTATTATTATTTTTCTCATAAATACTAACAGATTCCTCCCCCACCCGTCCAATAAGTGCTTAGTTTATATTCATTCTCAGTGCTACCAACTTGTTCCAATAGCAGATTCATGTCACATACTTAGTCATTTTAATGAATAAACATACTCTAACAATACCAACATATTAAGAAAGACTAAAAAAAATAAAGAGAAAAACATGAATTGTTAATTCCCATGAATTTGGACTATAATAGGAAACAAGCACATCTGCTAAAAAGTAAAAGAATCATTTGAGTATTGAGAGAGAAGAAGCACGTGGAATGATCAAAATTGAAACTTGAATTGAAAAAGAAAAGGAAAAAAAAAAAAAAGAAGAAGAAGGGAATGAGTGATGGGTAGAGAGAAAAGTGCGTACCGGAAGAAGAGAAGGGAGAGTGATGGGAGAAAGGCGTTGGCCTAAGAAAGAGTTGGAGGAGAGGGAGAGACCGGCCATTGAGCTCTGGAGTGCAGCCATGGCTGCCATTGTTGCTGCAACTTTTTGTTCTTTCTGCTTCCGATAATGCTTTTGGATAATAAAACGATGAGAGAGTGAGAGAAGTGGCTAAAATGAACAGGTAAAACGACGACGTGCCCATTGGTTTTAAAATGGATTGTGGGCTTTAAATGGGCCATTTTATTAAGCCCAAATTTTGGCCCATTTGGAGGGACCCTATTCTCTCTGTTTACATTTTGCTTTCTTAAATTTAGATATATTATTATTATCAGCGGAAACAGGCGTCACGTATTTGTATTTCCATTTCGTAATCAGATTTTATTGTACTAAATCTTGCATATTAAAATAATTTCTTTTATTATAAATCTTGACATGTATGTTAATTTTTGGTTTTTTAATACATATTATCTATTCGTATTTTTTAACTTCTTATGTCTCTAATGTTTATGGTAATATAATAATTTAATATATTATTTTATTTGCAGTGCACGCATTTGGTGATTGTAGTAGTGTAATTTAGTAATATAATCTAGTTCAAGCAAAAAAAACGCACAAAAGTGTAAAAAATAAAAACAATATATAGTTGTAAATTTAAAAAATGGATAATTTTAATTAACAAATTGGTAGATTTTTAAAATTAAAAATAAGAAGCTTTAATTAAAAAATAGGAAGATTTTTTATAATGAAAAATGGACAATTTTAATTAACATAATGGTGTTTTTTAACTTCAAAAAATGGATAGTTTTAATAAATTTCAGTAAATGAAAACAATTAGTAAAAAGCTGTAAAATTGAAATTAGTTATGTAAGTTAGTCTGTCCTTTTTTTTTTTTTCTTAAACAGAGACAAATAATCGAAATTGAACTTCCTTTATTTTTTTAAGTGGAAACAAATAATTAAAGAAGTTGATCAGAAAAGAGAAAAAATATTAAGTTAAAACAAATAGGAAATAAGAATGACATGACAGTGTGTAAGAGAGAAAAGATGAAGCATTGGAATCTACAAAATCATCTCTACATTTTACTGTCTCATTTAATTATTATTCTTGTTGCATTCCCCTACAAAAATCCATACAAAGACCAAGCCACATGTCTTAGTTAATGGCAAAAAATTATAAATAATACATTTAAATAAAAAAATTTGAGCAATGGTGCAGCTGGGGAAGTATTTGGGCAAATGGTGCACCCAAACACGCCCTAGCCAGGCGTGTTACAACACGCCCAAGCTAGGCGTGTTGCAACACGCCCAAGCTAGGCGTGTTTGGGTGCACCATTTGCCTATAAATACCCCCCAAAAATC
>PYAF01001286.1:1527745-1542900 GCA_007407185.1 Glycine tomentella
TAAATTAAATTTTCTTTTTTAAACAATTTTTTTTAAGTTGCATATTTTTTAAAAAATTTAACTATAAAATTTAAATTTTGTTTACCAAAATTTAAAATTTATAAATACAAATAAATATATCTCTTATTTCATATAACAAAAAAATTATCAAACAATATTTCTATCGAAATAATAAATTGAAAATTACTAACATCAATTATAAAATTAATTTAAAAACTAATAAAATTAATATAAAAAATTATGATTATTTAATTTATATACATAAAAAAATTAAATATCATTACTTCATATATTATAAATTGTATATTTATCAAATTCTTTAACGGTTTAATTTAATATTTTTCTAAAATTTAAATATAGTTTTTTTCTTATAATTTTTTTCCATTTTTCTATTTTCTTTTACTGTTTTTTTAAGGAAGGTCGTGTGGAGCTCCACGACTTCAAAGTCGTGTGATGCTCCACGACTTCCATTTTTCTTTCTTTTAAATTTATTAATTTAAATTTTCTTTTTTAAACAATTTTTTTAAGTTGCATATTTTAAAAATTATTTAACTATAAATTTTAAATTTTATTTACCAAAATAAATAAATACGTACAAATAAATAAATATATCTCTTATTTTATATAACAATGTATTTTTAAACAAATTTATTTATCTTTTCAAATTACTGAAATAATAACAAAACATTAAATTAATAACAACTTTTAAATTTTATATGCTTTTAAATTATATTAAATTAAATAAATCATTACTTCAAATATCTTATTTAATTACATTTGAAAACAAAAATTAACTTCGTACGTACAATTAAATCCAAACAAAATAAATAATTTCGGGTATGATACGACTTTAAAGTCGTAAATGTATGTACGACTTCTATTATAATTTAATCTATAATAGTTATAATAGTTTTAAAATATTAAGAAAATGAAAAAACAGCAGTCGTAATATTTTTTATGATTTCTGGTCGCAAAGTCGTAAAAAGTGATCCGACTTACCCCTTTTTGGGAAATAAATTTTTTTTTACCCCCAAAACGTAATTACTTAAATTTTTTACCCCCATTTAATAAAAAAGCCGAGCGTGGTTACTAAACCGAAAATTTGAAAAGTGTGGGTAAAGATTTTCCAAAAAAAAAATGGAGAATAAATAGTAGACTTATATGTCATTTTTTATTTATTATAAGTGCATATTAAGGACAGAACGAAAAGTAAAAGTGAAGACTAATGAATAGTTACAACAATAATATGTATCATCTTTATTTATTAATATAGATTACTGTAGAAATATTTATATAGATTATTCAGACTGACGGACTCATGGACAATAAAACAGAACTGTTAAAATGGAGTCTATACATTTTGAAAGTAAAAAATTGAGATTTTAAAGCCGAGTTTAATAGGCACATATTATTGTTGTAATTTATACGGTTAACTAATAAAAATAAATATTTTTAAAGGTAACTGCTATAAAAATTAACAAAGTTATCTAACATGTCAATGCGACTATATGACTATAAAAACTTTAGCCTATCAGTACATGTATTTATTCTTTAAAGCTGCACAAATCTAAAAAACAATAAGTGTCATTTTTCATTGTTGTAACTGTTTGACACGTTAGTTTTTTTTTTTTTATCCTTCAGTGTGACTAAGTAATCATTTGCAGCAATGGCATTTTAGGAAAGTAGTATGACTAAAAGGATCAATCCCTTTTATAGTGTAAGTTGTCCTTGTTATCGACATTGTTGAAAATTAACCTGTCTGCTGTCTCCCTTCCTCACAACCTATTTGATTTTTATGTTGAAATTATATGATGTTGGTCAATTATAATTTAACACATTTATAGTGTAATGAGATGAGTTATGTTAAAAATAATTCTAATATGTAGGATGTTAATGGAGTATGAAAATAGATTACGGGAAAGAAAGGTAACTTTCTCTTTTGACAATTCAAATTAATTCTTGGAAGTATTAATATACAAATTTTGTAGTGTCATTTCTGCGAGACGACAGAACTAGGTAAGATAAATAAACAAAAAACAAATGAGAAAAAAAAAAAAAAAAACAAAAGAACATGTTAACACAACTACAGAAGATGATGGCTGGCGGGCATCATCATCAAATCCAAAGGAAAAAACCAAAAATTCAATGTAACAAAAAGAACTGAACTAAATGCAAAACCTTATTCTACAAATCGTAAATGTCAGCTGTACTATCTATAGATTCTTCTCTTCTGTGATCAGTGACAGAACTCTTGGTTTCTAGCTGATCAACATCAATTGAAACTTCATCAGCTGTGGCTGAGAGAGACTTTTTGTGATGATGATTCCTTTGGTGCCTTGATTTGAGGATCCGTGTCAACACTTGCACCATGTCCCTCATTGAAGGGCGTTTCTTCGGGGCACGGTTGATGCATTTGTAGGCAAGTGCTGCCACTTCATTCAGCTCTTGAAAATCACATTTTCCCTCGAGCCGAGAATCAACTATCTCCTCCCAACCAACTTTTCCCTCAGTGTTCATTGCTGCCTAATCATCCATTAATCAACAGCATTCATTAGGATAAAAAAATGAATCAAGCTTAGTGTGCTATTAACACAAAGCATTTTGGTGGGACAATGTCATCACATAGAATCATCAAACACATGCTTGACAATGACTTGTTTTGATGTTGTATGGAGTATATTTATATATCACCCCAAAAATGACCGGTCCTGTTTGGAGAAACTTCTCTATAACTACTTATAGGAGAAGAAAATAAGAAGGTAAAATGCGCTGAGCTTTTCCCATAAGCTAAAATCAACTTATACATCTTAGCTTTTGAAGAAGGTAGAATAAATAACTTGTATAAAAGTTAGGTGCATAAATTGATTATAACTTATGGGAAAAGTTCAAATTCATCTTACCTTCCTATTTTTCTCTCCTATGAGTGTTCATCCAGAAATTTATTCAAAGAGGGTCTAAATTCATTATCTCCAGCAGGGCTTATTGGCAGAGAAGGAGAGAGAGATCTTACAAGCTCAACATACTCCATAAGTCCTTGCTGAGGATTTCGGCCAGCTATGAGCTCAAAGAGCAACACCCCAAAACTGTATACATCACTTTTCTTGGTGAATGTCCCTGAAGATATATACTCAGGGTCAAGATAGCCAAAGGTACCCCGAATTGCAGCATGTTTATCCACCATCTCTTCTCTTGAGAGTCCAAAATCGGCGACCTGTTTGATTCAGCATCAACAACAATGTGTAAGAAGCATCCTAACCAACACTAAATGACTAAAAGAAATAGACATAAACATTCAGCATTATCACTAGACATGTCACGCCACATGACAAGCTAGAATAGTCACTAATGTGACATTTCTAAATGCATGTCATAATTACCAAAAAAATAGTAATGGGGACTGTTAAAAATTATGAAGATCAAAACCAACCAAAAAGAAAATTGAAGGATAAAACCAAAATTTGCTATATTTATAGGGAGCAAAAACATATTTAACCTAACCTTCCTTTTCTCTTTTACAAACTACTTTTTTTTTTTATATATATATATATATAAAGGTGATGATTAGCAATGACATACCCTGGCTCGCATGGACTGGTCCAAGAGAATGTTAGAAGATTTAATATCTCGATGGATTACAGGAGGAACTGCCTGGAGTGTCAACAAATACAGTTATAACTAAATAGAGAAAGCAGAATTATCTCAGTGTAGATCACATGAACACACTTACCCCGTCATGAAGATACTCTATGCCTCTTGCTACATCTAAAGCTATATGAACCCTCAAATCCCAGCCGAGAGCTCCATTCTCTTCATCTGAATATAGAGACAAGTACATAAGCTTCATTTATTAATGCATATGGAAGTTGAACTTGAAAGGTACATTGTATCAAAGTACTATTTCATAACGAGCTTACATGATTTGGTTAAGAAGTATAAAGTGGGATTCTAGCAGAGAAAATTGTTGAATAATTAATAGAAAAATTTGCATTACCCCAAAGAAATGGATATTAAGAGTGAATACAGAAAACTTTAAACCTTCTCAACTTTTGTTTGCATATGCATATTTCCATTAAGCATATTCAGCCACGAAAATATAGGACTACCGACTACGAGGTCTACACATGAACCTACTTCATGTTAATCTTCTTTTTTTCCCCCCATTAAAACTAAGAAAATGAAGGGCTGGGGATCATGCATTATTCCAGGCCATGTTGCTTTTATAACCTGGAAGAACATAAGTATAGTCCTGACCAGTTGATATTGGTAAGCCACGCTACTTTAATAATTAAATTCAAACCAGAAGCCAATTCAACAAACTTTGATAGTTGCCAATTAAAATTAGCAATTAATCCAACCCATTGTGTTGCCCCAAGTGGTATGAGTGGCACAAGGAAGAATTTTTAGGACTTAAAGTTTGTAAACCAAAAAAGATAGATGGCTAACTTACTATACAAGTGGGAAGCCAAGCTTCCTTTACTCATGTAGACATATACAAGCATATGTTGCCCCTTTTCTGCACAATACCCGACCAAATTGACCAGATTTCTATGATGCAACCTTCCCAACAACATAACCTGAGAAAAATTAAAAGAAAATACAAGTTTAAGATTGGGAAATAAGCAGAAAGATCATACAAAAATATTAATTACATGATAACTTAATACTGCACAACTGCTAAATTACCAATTGCAAAGTTATCCAAATGGAAACATGCTAAGTTGACAATTATTCACATCAAGTTTAGCACACAAATTTGTACGAAGGTATTACATATAAAAAAAAAATATATATCTTTTAGGATATAGCAAAATCGTATTTCTTGTGTTTTGATTTTCCAAAATGATATGTAGCTATCAATACTTCTATGCATCTCAAAGTAATGAAAAATTATTATCTTCACCTCTGTCTGAAATTCTTTCTCCCCTTGCTTAGAATTAGTTGCAAGAACTTTAACTGCAACAGTCTCGCCAGTAGACATCTGAGCTTTATATACAGGACCAAATGCGCCTTGTCCTATGAGTGTTGTAAAATTATATGTTGCCTTTTGCAAATCCCTGAAGCATAGACAAAAGAAGTAAACAGAGAGAAAAAAAAGAAAGAGATAAATGACATGATCAAACAAGAATTTGTTGTGTTCAAACTCTTGTAAACTTGAATTCACTTTTAGAAACAAGCAGTAATCACTAAAATTGCAAAATTTCAATCATAGGTATAAGGTATGGAAGGATGAGACATGATGAGTCAAATTCCTAGAGACAATCAAACATTTATTTTAACAAGTATGATGGTATCATGAAGTTATGGTGGTTTAAAGTCATCCTTTCCTAAGTTTCTTCATCCAATAGTTAAATGCTCCAACCAAATCACCCCGTTATTCCAGTGAGTTTCTCTTCAAAGAACAAAAAACATGATGCATTTAAGTTTAATTTAGAGCCAACCATTTCATATTTCATATAATAAAAAAAACATACAGCTAATTATTATTCATACAGTCTCAGCACATGTACATGTGCAAGAACATAGAGAAGGGTCATCTCAGAGCGAGAAGAATGGTAGTACATGAAGTTACTATAAGACAAACATACTTGTATGAATATTCTGGTATTCCAGATGCTGACACCATGTTACCACTCTTCTTGAAGCCATCAAGCCAAAAGGACATGCCATTTCGTCCAGACCTCACAGGTGATTCTGGACCTAAGGTTGAGTCTGATAGAATATTGCAAGAATCAACACCATTTTCACGGATAGGTATGGTATGTGCCCTCCGGGAACTGCTATTGCCAATCTGCGACCGCTTCCGGTGATATCTAAGACAGAACAACGCCGAAATTGCCAGACCAACTCCGATCACAACACCTATGGAAATCCCAATGATAAGTCCAGTTGACTCCTCTTTCATCTCTCCTCGTTCCTCTTCTGTGCTATAATTCCCTATTGATCATCCAATCCATTTACATACCTGCCACAAGGTGCATCATCATCATCATCATCATCATCATCATCATCACAATGCAACAAAACATAGTCAAATATATGCCATAGTAATAGACTAATATAGAGCATTCCGTGGTACTTGGTTTACAACATTGAACTTGAACCGGTCAATTGAAGGCTTTTCCTCTTAATTTTCAAGGTCATTATCAAAAAGTCTTCGGCGGTATAAAACACTCAAAAAACAAGAAATAATATCAGGTAGAAAAATCAAAGCTGGACATTGGACAATGACATCAGTACATTGAAATAATCAATCAATCACAACTTACCATCAACCACTTCACCAGTTACCACCCATCATGTCTATCCAAAACTAAAATTCACCAAAACCACAAATAAAGCAGAACAAGAAATGCATCAAAGACCCAAAATAGAAAGGCACCAGAATATCCAAAATAAACGCAACACAATCATAATCCTCTCCTCTATAACAATCTAAAACGCATAAATCTCGAAACTTTGTCTATTTTTCTATTCATCCAATCTTACAAGGACCGAAAAGCAGGAAAATGAGAGCAAGATCAGAATGATGCAAAAAAGTCCAACACACAAATGAAATCTCAAAACAGATTTATGTAAGCATGTGAGTCATATGGTGTAACCAAATGCAAAGAACCCTTTTTTATTTTTCTCTTCTTTTCATTCATCCCACAAGGCTTTTTTTTCTTAGAAACCAAAAAAGGGTACACAAAATTTTAAAAAAAATTACAAAAAAGAAAGAAAGAAAAAGAATGAAGAAGATATATCATATATCCAGCTAAGCAGCCACATTCAGACATAAATCACACTTTGAAGAAACATAGGATGACAGATCAAAACACTGAGAGAGACAGCAAAGAAGGTTGACACAAAAAAGGAAACAAAAACAACCATGAACCGTATACTCACCAATTCACACACTAGGAAAAAAAAAAAAAAAAACTGAGTTAACTGAAGGCAGTTGGTTACGAGTTTCGTGGAAGCGTTGCTGAAGACACCAAAGTGAAACTCAGAAGTGGGAAGGAATCAAAAGGGTAAAGAATCCCGAAGTGAACGAGATTCCAATAACAAAAACGAGAGAAAAGAATGTGTTACTGTTATGTTATGTGTAACAAGAGAGGGAAAGCAGACACGGTTTCGGAAAAACTAATAAAAAGTGCAGATACAAACGACAGAACACGAAAAACGGTGAAGCGCCGTTAAAAAAATTATTAATAGAATTTGCAAAAAAAAAGCGCCAATGTAGTTAAATAAATAAATTAGTAATTTACATTTTTATTAAAGTGACTTTTTTTTCTATTTTTGTGGCATATGGCAATTATTCTCATTGAAGAAGGTGGTGTTTGGGGATTCGGGAATTGTAGGTGGAGAAGTCAAATGCGGCAGGCCCCATATTAAGCTGGACACGTGGTCCATCATTGACCGTACAATCAGACATGATTATTTAATAACCACTTGATTGCCCTGGTTGATAAGAGTAAATAGCTCCAACCTAAACACTTGTACATCTTTACAATGTGAATGAAATACAGTACTAATTTTAATTTTTTTACTCTCTGTAGTCTGTATTAACTCCTTAGCTTTTATACTTTATACTTGTTTAGGTGGAGTATATTATTACAAGGAAAAAGATTATCTAATTATAATTTATTATATATTAAATTTGTTAATTTTATAATAATTATTATAAATATTTTATATTATCAATACATTATCTTTAAATTCATATTATTATTATTATTATTATTATTATTATTATATTTTTATTGATAAAACATAGAAATAACATGGTACGGTTGCTTGCAGCAGACAGAAAAGTCTGAACTTTCCATTTTCATTTATCATTATTTGAATTCAATTCTTATGATTAGCAAGTGGCAATTATGTTGCAGTATTAAATTATTATATTTTTATCAATTAAAAATAATTGTAATATAACTTTAAAGTAATTATTTATAACTATAAAGTTAAATATTTTCTTTAACGATTTATGGTGTGGAAAATATTTATGCTATTAGTATATTTTAATTAAGTTTTAATAATAAACGGAATGTTAATAGTATCATATCAGACATGATTGATATGATACACATGATTAATAAATAATATTTTCTTTAAAACAAGTTATTAAAAATTTAATCTTTATGTATATAAAAAATTATGTATGAAAAATATTAATTCTTTAAATAAATTTCAAAACTTCAAAATATTAGTCTTATATTAAAAATAAAAGAGCAGTACCAACAACCAATTACTAACCTGACACACACACACACATAAAATATATATATATATATATATATATATATATATATATATATATATTTCCAATGTTTTAAAATAATTATTATCTTCTTAGATTATTTTATACATATAAAAAATAATAAATAGATAAAAAAATACTAGTTTTATAAAATTAAGCCTATATTATTATTAATTTATTTATAGATTTTTCTTTCTATCATTAATGCTATAAAATATATAAGCGAAAATAAATAATTAATATTATATTCAAAGACTAAAATGATAAATTTTAGGACAAATTTATTTTTCTAACATGAAAATTATAATGGAACAGTGAGACTAAGTTATAACCAGTTTGAAGGGATTGTGGTATATATACATATATATATATATATATATATATATATATATTATGTTCTTGCTTACCAGACCAGCATTGAATACTTTATGGGGCATGGTGGGGGAGTTGGTTCAACCAATGAAAAATATTTAAATGTTTAACCATAAGATTTAACGAGAATTAAAAAAAAAAAAAATCATTCACAAATAAAACATATCCCAAAAGCAAGAAAATGCAAAATTAAAAAAAGGTGCGTGAGCGAAGTTGGTTGATTCTTGGCGGATAATAGGTATGGTAAAATTGAGAACGGAAGTGATCGACTATCAACCTAACACACCTAAATGACCTAATGTGATATGAAACAAAAGGAAAGTGATGAATCCAAGCAATACTGCACTTTTGGGATGAAAACAAAGTGAAGCCCACTTCTGACATTTAATTAAGCTAGATAATATTCAAGCTAGCCCATGCCATCATGAAGAACAAAATTAATTAACAAGCATATAAGTTATAGACATATAGCCTTGCCTTTTTATGGAAATCTATACAAACTTCTTATGGAATAAATTAATATTATGGGGGAAAAATAGTCAGTGTATTTTCTTTAAGAAAAAAAATTTAGGTTCTAAATAATTTATAGAGTGCAAGGTTATATGATTAGAATAAAATATCAGAGATGAAAACATTTTACAACTCAATTAATATGTTACCTGCTGAGAAGCTATTGGCTGCTATGCCCATCTCCTTTATCATTATTATACGTGCATAGTTTAGCACCTTGACCTTAAATTATTTCTTCTTCTTCCCCCAAACTCATCTCTGAACATAAACAAAATACTCTTTTTGGATCTTTCTTTGTAGGAATAAATTTTAAAATAATGTTTGGTGAACATTAAAATCAAGTAAATCACCTTGCATACGTGTGAGTGTCAAAATCAAAGCACATGCATAAGCGAAGTAAAACTAACATATAACCGAACATAAAAAAAATGAAATAATAAATACACAAATATTTACAGTAACATGAATTTATATTATAAGTTTTGCCCAGAATCAAATATCGTTAATTTTAACTTTTATGCCATAATTATGAATAGAGTTATTATCCAAGTGTATCATTGTCATATATTTCCCTGAAACTAACACCAATTGAACTTTCAATTCATATAAATATCAATCTCGATGCGAGGTCAAAGTGCTGAAATTTGGTTCGTATATATAATATCGTGTTTGGTTGGCCATTCCACATCCTTGAAAGGGCACCTCAATCAAATCCATGAGTAATATAACATATTTTTTGCTCAACAAGAAGAAAGATTTTTCATTTTTGGGCCCCAAAATATGTATAGATTTTCAGGCAGACACCAACAACTAGTCGACGGAATGTTGCAAATGTTTTTGGTGCTGTACACGTTTCATTGGACAAATCATATATTATTGTCTATTGGTACCGAAAATGAAATAAATAGTCCTTAATAATACTAAAGTGGTATATTTTGTGAGACCAAAAAAAGTCATTTTGCCAGTAAAAGTCAAAGCAATAAACTTTTCCCTCGCAATTTGTCTTCTACTTTTTACAACCCTCATGTTGCGAATGATATAGACCTTAATTGAATAGTACTGTAAATTTTGTATTTAATTTAATACAATTATGACGAGAATCTCAAGGTGTTTTTTTATAGAAGAATAAGACATTAGTATGATTTTATAATTAGATTTGAGTGGACTAAACCAAAGTTTAAATGCAATATTTGGTATTTGGTAGTATGGTTATTATTTTTTAAATGAGGAAGTATTGGATCAATCAGCTATTGCCTTTTCACTTTACCTACTCTTTTATATATATGCAGAGAACCAAGAAAATCATGGATTTGAGTAGTCCTTAATAATGAATTATTGCAAGAGATTGGTCAAGTGAGATGGCTCAAAAGAGACTTTAATTTGTTAGTACAGAAAACTGGAGTGTTTGTCGGCATCTCATAATTAGAAAAAAAAAAAAAAAAAACCTAGCAAGCTTCAGGGCATTTTTAAGTTTGTTTCATGCATTAGATTCATCTTTTTAACTAGTTCATCAAAGATCTAATTATCAGCTTTTATGAAACAATAAGAATAAGTAAGGATTTTTCTTTATTGTTTTAATTATTTAATGATGAAGCCCTGCAATGTCATACTTTGAGATGGATGTGAATATCCTGACAAAATCTTTTTGGTTACGTTAGCTACCTGTCAGAAAATGCTCAAACAGGATGAATTAAGCATGCATGTACAATCATATCCCCCCATTTTTTTTTTGTTTATTTTTTATTATTTTATTTTAGAGAGATAGAGAATGAGGGAGGGATTATTGATTGTATTTGTAGGCACGTATAGCTTGAAGGCAAAGATATATATTCCAACACATACATTTGTACGGTTGCACGAGGTTGAAGGAAGCTTGAATTAATGCTGGATTATATATATATATATATATATATATATATATATATATATATATATGTATCGTCTTTGGGTTGGGTCTATAAGACATGTGATTTGCACATGTGGAGGCATGTGCTTTTGTTCTCTCCCTCCACAATTTAAGTTCTAGTTCCATCTTCATGAATCATAAGTTTAAGTGGAAGTACAAAACATACACTCTTCATTTTGTTTAAATTTATTTATTAAAAAAATACTTATTTTAATAAAATAAACCATTTTTTTTTATTTTTTTAGTGTATTTGGATCAGTTTTTTTAAATTTATTTGTATAAAAAGTATTAAAATAAGTAATTCTTTATTTTTTTAGTGTTTTGTCCAAACTGTTTTTGTTTTAAAAAAATGTTTGCTTATTTTGAGAAACAAATTCTATCTACTTTTTAGATAAGTGTTTTTTGTTTGAAAAAAAATGCTTATTTTAAAATTGTTGATTTTAAGTTTAAACAAAGTGATTTTTTATCTGAATTGTTTCTGCTTTAAAAAAAAATAATTTTTTTATTTATTTGAGAAATAAATCTTATCTACTTATAAAAAAATGCTTATTTTAAAAGTACTTATTTTAAATTTAAACAAACTACTGGATAACTTATCTCCCTAAATCATATCCCGCTCTTTTAAGTAGTACTAGTTTTCAGCTGTTTTTATTATATGCTTATTTTTTGTTGGTTACAAACCAAATTATTTTCGAATCACTTTTCAGTAAATATACCCAAATAAAAATTAATTCTAATTATAATAAATTATAACAAAAATTGATTATACATACATCAACTATTGAAATAATTTAATTCTCGCAGCACTTTTGACATCAATCACCTTCAGGTTGGTCATGCATAAGCAGATTCCAGTTCACACGTTTCATAGGAATCCAATTTGTACTTGTTTTCGAAAATGGGCTGGGCTTCCACAAAACTATATTGGGTCGTACTCACTTTGCTTTTTGACGTCTGTTGGACCAAAAAATATATGCCTTTAACCGCAAAAGCAGGACAGCAGAACGAAAGCTTAACCCCATTTTCCCCTAAAATGAAAGAGGGCATTGCTATTGATATTCATAGAATTTGTATTGACACCACCAAGTCTTAGAAAATGATCATTTATCTTTCCAAGTTTTCCTACACCTCCAACTCTTCTTCCTTCCTCTTTCACTTCTCCATCATGAAACCCTCATCATTTCCCTTCCTCTCATACTATTTTCTCCCCTCCATTTTTAATTGTAATCAAATTAATTATGATAACAAACTAATATCGTAAATTGATTTGATTACTATCAATAAAGGTAATTCATATATTAACTAATTCGGTTACATTTATAAATGAATTTTTTTATCCAATTAATTCAATTTAATTAAAAAAAGATATTGATTACTATTAAAAACGATAAATCATACTACAACTGATTTTATTACTTTTTAAAAAAGTAACTTGCAATTAAAATTAATAAAAGTAGTGTAAAAAATATATAACAATTTTTTTTTTCAATTGTGTATTTTTTACAAAATATACAATATAATCATATTTCTATTATGTATTTCTTTTATACCTTTTTTATACAACGAAAACATGATTTTGTTGTGTTACTTGAGGCTAAAAAATATATAATAGAATTACGATTTCATTGTTGAGCAATATAATGAAATCATAATTCATGTTTTCTTTAACACTTCCATTTATGCAATAGAGACATGTTTCTATTGTGTTACTGGGCAAGGGACAATTTGGAAATACAATTAAAAGGCACCCCACATGTGTAGTACCAATAAAAATTGTGGTAGTGCAATAGCATCTACCAATGAATGAGTTGCACATATTATCGTATCTCGTTGAGCGGGCCCATGACATTGACACCTCTTGTTCCATTTTTGCACTCTGTTCTTGTTTTTGTTTCTGTTTTTACAAAGATATCTTTGATAAAGGTATTCTGTCGTATATTTTGACAAATTTTTGTTAAAACATTTAATAAAAGTTAATTTGTATTGTGTATTTTGACATAACATAAACTAGTTTCTGTCAAATAGGTGACACGCAAAAAAGACTAACAAACTAAATGATGCTAGAAAGAAAAAATAACGGAGGTGCGAAAACTCATGGCAAAGACAATAAAGAACAAGAAAGAGACATGCTTGTAGAAAACAAAGTAAGAAAATGTTTGAAGATGAGGAAGTAGGGATTGTTTACATTATGAAGAGGGGTGTGTGAAAAGAGAAATAAAATAGAAATTAAAACAAAAAGGGGGGGGGGGGGAGGGGGGGAAGTGAGAAGATGACGTACGTGTTAATACTTAATAACATGGACCTTTTGAGTAAGTAGCCTTGGTTAAAATAAATGTATTGTAATTGAAATAAAAGTTGCTTGCAAAGATAATTATCAATAAGAGTGATGATATATAAACATTCATATACCTCAAATACTTATTTGACACTTTTTCTCTTTATTTTTTCTTCCTATCAAATTATATCACCTATCTCATATATATATATATATATATATATATATATATATATATATATTCTTCTTTCTATAATTTCATCAAGGTTACTTACAATTAATTTTAATCATAATTATTATTTATTGATTTTATGATATTAGTAGATAAAGCTATTTCAAATAATCACACAATCACCTTAATTATAATATGTATTTAATTCCTTAAAGTTTAAATCTGATGGTATGGGTTTAAAACTAAATTGTCAATAATTCTTAAAGTCAAAAAAAGACTATAAATTTATTCACGTTAAAATGAATTAAAATATAATAAATATTATTTTATTAGTCAAAGAGAATGTAATTCTTAAAGTCAAAAATAAGGAAATAAAATTCAAATTTTTCCATAAGAGACAAAAAGATAATTTACGTATATTTTATATGCACAAACAATTTTTTATCTACAAATATGGTCATGTAATAATCTTTTTGTCCTCCCACTTGGCCACTTGTACTTCTTCAAAGAAAAGAAAAGGGATGAATGGTCCAAAAGTCATTTCTTTATATATGTACACTTTCTTTTTATATCCAAGCATGATTTCCTACTCCTTTTGATAGAATTATGAAATTTTGTTGTTTGGCTTCGGTCTGTTGACTATGTGTTTTATCAATAAAATAAAATAATTTATACCAATTGGAATTGAAGGAATGGAAGAAGCTAAGCAGCAAATATTGAGAAAGAGTCCAAATCAAAGTGTCTTTGTCTTGACTCGATCCAATCCAAGATCACGTTGCACGATTTTATTTATTTATTTTTGTTTTTACATTCCACTTTAAAAAGAAAACTTAACATGTAAAAGAATTAAATATAACATTTGCAAAATTTACACACAAATTCTTAAATATTACTAGTTTAGAATATTTAATCAAAACAAAATTTCACTTTAATGATCCACATAATAAAAGTTTTATTAAATGTGCATAAATTTCCAAAATAAAACTCCTGCTCCCATTAAAATTTAATTAAAAAAATACCGTACTATTTTATCTATATATTAAGCAAAAAAGGAGAAAAAAGAATTAAATTTAAATAAAAAAAACTATAAGATACTACGTCACTTGAGTTTATGACCACAAAACACAGCATGTTGAATAGCTTACGTGGCGCGTGGACATATAAGGTGAGAAATGGGAACACAATAATAATAAAAATAAAAATCTCGTCTATTGCAATTTCCCACGTGATCATTTCACGAATACGGAATATCACACTGTTGTCTTGTCTCTCACGATGTCGATTAAAGAGAAAAATAAAATACTACTCTTATATATGGATAATAAGATTATAAAGAATAAATAAAAATAAAGAAAACAGATAAATTATTTTCAAACAAATAGAAGCTTTGTGTGTCTTTCAATCCATTTCATTCCAAAATTTTAAACCCAGCTAATAACTCTAAGGAAAAAATTATTAAGCAAAAATAAATAATGCTATAGAAAAGTATCATTAATATATTTATATAGTGATTTTTAATATCTAGTTTTTATTTATCAATTTCTTAATTAGTATATATAAAATATTCATTCATGAGACTCTAATTTTAAATCTTTTTACTAATCCATTTATTAATACATTTTTATATTTAAAATATTGCATACATTTATTTTTTAGTTAATGCATTCTTTATAAAAATAAC
>PYAF01001286.1:1551694-1590631 GCA_007407185.1 Glycine tomentella
TTGTTAATGACGGTATTGAATAAAGTAAATTTTTTAATCGTTTTAAGCATGGATATCGTAAATTAACTATTATTATTTAGAAATAACAATAATTTCTAAAATTTAAGATTTTACAGAATTCCATTTTTTTTGTTTTTACTTAAATAAATCAGTATTATTTAAATATTGTCATTTCATTTTATTTTTAAAATTTTAAAGCATCTCACTATTTCTTTTAAAATTTTATTTTTATTCCAAAAAACTTGAAATGTATTTTTTAAGAAATATAAGAATTATTTCTAACATTAAAATAAATACACGATAAGATTCATATTTTTTCTTTTTAATTTATATATAATATAGTACAATAAAAATTGTAAATACAAAACCGCAACACGCTGTGTTTCTGATAGTTATTATAATAATAGTAACATGATAACGTCACCCATGAGTCACGTAGCGTAAAGTACAACCCACTTGTGGCGCGTGTGAACTCACCATTATTCAATGCATTACTTCATCATCCTCACTGCACAACAAAGCCATGGACCAAGTCTTTGTTTCTTGATAGATCTATAGGAAGAGGATCCTTCTTGATAAGATTTTAATCACCCCTTATGCTTTTGTTTGAGTAATTTTTTTCAACTATTCTTTTCAAGTCAAACTATTAAGGAAGATATTTATTAAGTATTTATGATGCTGCAAACTTAAATTGGCAATAATAAACTTTACAGAAGTGGTAGTAATATATATTTATAATTTGTATTATTTTTAATAGCTAATACTTAATTTCTTATCCATAAATTTGAGTTATAAATGGCATCACTCTTTTGTTGTAAAAAAAATAGCATCACTCTTTTGTAATATTTGCATGTTACTATACATTGAAGGCTTGATGTCACTGTTTACCTTAACTTCTCATTATCAAATCAGTCAAAATATTGACGCGATTTTCCTACCCAAAAACATTGACCATAGTTATCCCATTATTCATGATAAACCAGCACTGTAATATGGTTGCGGACAAGCTAGTTAATTTAGGTTTTACTTTAGATGAAATGTATCATCTTAACACGTTGTCTGATGTAAATCGTGATTGAATAATGCCCCCATTTCATCCCTAAAAAAGCATAGACTAAAGTTTATTGTTTTTTTTAGTTTATTAATTCAACAGAGATTGCTCTTATTAACCAGTATCTTAAGAGTATTGATTAAGGAATTGAAAGAAAAAAGTTTTAAATAGGTAAATTACAGGAAAACAAGTACACAAGTCATGAAAAACACTATTTTGTACCTTTCAATAATTTTTTTTACTCTTATTTCCTTAATTAGTGTCTCTAGCACACTTGTTAGGATTTCCCTATTTTTATTATAAAATCTGAAAATATTTATAATTAGTAGTAATTACCAATAAATGTTAGACGACTTTTATTGAATATGATTTTTTTTAAGACACTTTTATTGAATGTGATATTCTTAACAATTTCATAGAAATGAGAATTGCGTGGCAACATACCAGTATTTCTTAGAGCGGATAGATCTAACGACCAGACTTTAATTTAAGAGGAACTTTTAGCATTATTATATATTCATCCTTCCTTCCTTAACACAAGTATTTACTCTTAAACAAGAGGTCTATTTGTTAAGAAAATTATTTTAGTAAAAAACTGTATTATTGTTCATTGTATAGATATATAAGAATATATATCTTGATTTAAATAATTTATTTCTATAATTCTCTTATTAATTTCAAAACTTTATTTCTTTAATGTGTTTTTATTTAACCAAACAAAATCTTCGTTCTTGACAAGAAAAATATCTTATATTACATTCACTTCTTTCTTATCTTATGAATCACAAATTTATCGATCATTAATAATAATAATAATAATCACATTCTTATGAATTTCATTTTCCATTTTAATTATACTTAAATTAAAAAGAATAAAAAACGTGCAATGCACGAAAACTCACTAGTTGACATAAAATCCCAAACAAGTTTTTGAATTGTCAATTTTCCACTAATCTCACGATGACCCTTGGACCTTAAGAACACGGGTGAAACTTCATTAGCATTACTAAGTAGATAACTTATTAAGTACTTGAGTTATTTATTACTAAAATAATTTTTTTTATGTGAGATGTGTTATATGATTGTTTTGGGTTTAAGAAAATTTGGTACATAATAAAAATTAGATATAATTTTTTATTAAATAAATTATTTTCATAAATATAAAAGCAGTAAAATCTTATATTAAAGACGGATTTAGAGGGGGTGAGATCCCTTCAAACTTTTAATGTATATAAATATACATTAAGTTAATTAGTATAAAATTAATTTTGTATATTGTTATTATAATAATGATTAATGCTAATAAGTACAAATTATATAAAATTAGTTGCATTTGTTATTTTATTAAAATGATTAAAGTAATAATTAGTGTAAAATTAATTATATTTATGATAACAAATAAGGTTGCAAAATAATAAATTTTAAAAAAAGTGTTATTCATTAAAAATGAAACGTTTAAATAATTATAAATTAAGGAAAAAAAAAATCTCTAGTTCCCTTTGTAGGGTTTCTAGTTCCCTGCTTACACCACTCCATCTAACATAATTTTATTTATAGTATTCAGTAATGACGCTTGAGCAGAGAGAGTGGAAGCACGCACGAGCCGCGTAGGGGGTGAGAGTAGAAAAAGCTAGGAATGTTCTGGGCCAATTCCCTAACGTGTGGTCGGCTAGGATTAAAATACGCGCCGTAATTATGCAGTGCTACCATTTACCGTCACCGTCACCGTTGTTATCCGTATCACTAGTCTTTGGTCATAACCCAAACACTTCTCTATATATAACATTCAGATACAACATCCGTCCCCAACTTCATCCAAACCCCAAAAACACTGACACAACAAACACAAACACAAAAACAATCGTCAATTAAAAACAAAAACAACAACAACAACAACAACATCGAAGCTGCACAAATTAAGTCCAACACTCTCAGGCTTCCGAGTTTCAAACTGTGGGCGCTGAATTTGGTTCATTTTTCTAAGGTAATTTCTTTACAACTATAACTGAAAATGAATTTGTAATGAATACCTCATCGCGTGATATGTTTATGTATCTGTTTTTCCCTTTCTTAGCATTCTTGATGTTCCAAACCAATACAACGTCGGTGGTTGTCTGAATCAAACATATGTGATATGTCTCTGTATCTGTTTTCTCTGTCCTTTTTTTCAATGTTTTCAGCTTTTGTTGTTTTGGGTCATGATTTCAGCGTCTTTCTTTTTCTTCTTCTTTAATTGGATTGTTTTTTTTTTTTCATAGACAGATTACATCATGGATTTTTTTTACTATAATATCATTGATATTGATTGAACTATTTTTTTATTTATTTCATAATTGTTTGGTTTGGATGTGATGTGGCTGATTTGTGGGGTTTGAATTAGTAGAGTGATTCCTGGGTTTGGATCAATTTTTTTGGCTTTCGTTGGTAGAAAACATTTCTTATGCTCTATCCGATTGGAATCTACCTACCGGCCAACGGAACTGGGAGCAATTATAAAAGAACTGATAGAGATTATTTTAATTTTCATGCAATCATATTTGAGGATTTTCAGTTGCTGTTTTACATCTTAAGATTGAACGTTTTCTGAAATTCTGAAATCATATGGGAGGGTTGTTGAAACTGTTCCCTTATATGCTTTCGGTGTTTATACCATGTTAAATACCAATAAGCTTAAACATCTTGTCTGTGTTTTTGAGTGTTATCTGTGTGTGTGTGTGAACATTTTTCTTTATCCAATCTGCACCATTGAGAACACAAACACATCCTACTTAGGCATTCCAGGCATAATTTTGATTACCTCAACCTACCAACAAATTAATTCTAAGCTTCCAACAAATTAATTCTAAGCTTCAAATTCATTAGTATGATTTCTATGCTATAAGTTATTGATTGCCTCATTCTTCCTGCTCAATCAGTTATGCAAAATTTATCCTCTGCACGATATAGTGAGGATAAAAGAGCTATGAATTCAATTTTTTCTAAATTCATTAGCTTGAATTTTCCTGTGTATGGTCAACTTCTTTATTTCTAGTGTGTGTATGTGTTTATCTTCTCTCCAAATTGCAGTTGGGCTAGATGACTGGCATCTTGAACTTGTGATTGTGCTATTATGAAAATACTCATTTGTGCTTGTCTATGTTGTCCTTGCAGATTTATATATACTTTTATTGAAATTGTTGCGGTTCAAGTCTGAAGTAAAACATTAAGAAGTTTGCGGAGGCTGGTGCTTTTCTGATTTGCTAGTCAAATTATTAAAATCTCCTCTTCACATAGATCAGCTGAGGCCATCATCTTGGTATGGATTCACAACAGCTCTTTAGTTTCGGTGGTGTTACTACTGCAGGATTACCTTACATGTCATCTTTTCCCACTGTTCCATCGCTACCCAACAGGCTACTTAGATCCTTGAAGTATGACACAGGAAACTCCCCGAATTCACCCTTTTCCACTTATTTTGATTCTGATACTCTTTCAGCATTGAGTGACGGCCAGGAGCAATACAGCCCAGGAGAAATCCTCTCTGGTGTCAGCTCCTCTTGCAACTCTTCACTGGAAACCAACCATTATATGTATAAATCAATCTCCACTTTGGACAGTCTCATAGACAGTTTCCCATTATATTCTGATCGGAACTCTCTTCTACAGAATGCGAGTTCTAATCAGAAAATCCAACATGCTTTGCTGGAGCTAGAAACTGCTTTGATGGCCCCGGATGACGATCAAGTTACTGCGCCGAATACATTGGCTGAGAGCCAGAGATACAGGTCCTGGAGCAATGAGAACCATGTGTCACAATATAATACTCAAACTCAGCCATCATATGCTACCGGCAATAGGCAGTCAAGTGATGTTGTGCATGTAGAGAAACGGCAAAAGTTGATGGAAGAAGCAACACTACAAGCTTTCCCACCGAACAATTTGAAGCAACTGCTGATTGCATGTGCCAAAGCGCTGTCTGAAAACAACATGAAAGATTTTGATCAATTGGTAGGAAGGGCTAAAGATGCTGTGTCCATCAATGGGGAGCCAATCCAGCGGCTTGGTGCTTACATGGTAGAAGGGCTTGTTGCAAGGACGCAAGCATCGGGGAATAGCATCTATCATGCCCTCAGGTGCAGAGAGCCTGAAGGTGAAGAATTACTCACTTACATGCAACTTCTGTTCGAAATCTGCCCCTACTTAAAATTTGGTTACATGGCTGCCAATGGAGCCGTCGCGGAAGCGTGCAGAAACGAGGACCGCATACATATCATAGACTTCCAAATTGCTCAGGGAACTCAATGGATGACTCTTCTTCAAGCCCTTGCCGCAAGACCTGGCGGTGCTCCCCATGTGCGGATCACGGGGATTGATGATCCTGTTTCCAAATATGCTCGTGGCGACGGACCAGAAGTTGTTGGCAAAAGGTTGGCCTTGATGTCTGAGAAATTTGGCATCCCAGTTGAGTTTCATGGAGTGCCAGTTTTTGCTCCAGATGTGACAAGGGAAATGCTTGATATCAGGCCAGGAGAGGCCTTGGCTGTGAACTTCCCCTTGCAACTACATCACACAGCTGATGAGAGTGTTCATGTGAGCAACCCAAGGGATGGACTTTTGAGATTGGTAAGGTCACTTTCTCCTAAGGTGACCACACTGGTGGAGCAGGAATCAAACACAAACACAACCCCTTTCTTCAACAGGTTCATTGAAACCTTGGATTACTACTTGGCAATCTTTGAGTCCATTGATGTCACCCTCCCTAGAGACAGCAAGGAGAGGATTAATGTGGAGCAACATTGTCTGGCCAGGGATATTGTCAATATCATTGCTTGTGAAGGCAAGGAAAGGGTTGAGAGACATGAACTGTTCGGCAAGTGGAAGTCGAGGTTAACGATGGCTGGCTTCCGGCAGTGTCCTTTGAGTTCTTATGTGAATTCTGTGATAAGAAGCCTTCTGAGGTGCTATTCAGAACACTATACACTGGTGGAGAAGGATGGAGCCATGTTGTTAGGGTGGAAGAACAGAAATTTGATATCAGCTTCAGCCTGGCATTGCTAAAACATAGATACTAGGAAATTCTGTGTAGTAGTAGAAGAAATATTATGATGATGGGAAGCTGACTAAGGTTTATGTTTCATTGCCAGTGCTATCTCATCTCATGTACTAGTGTAGTAGTTATATTGATTCTTTTATAAAATGTCAAGTATGTTAACTGTTCTTGTTCTATAGATATTTCGCTCTTGTGCCTGATCCCTATTAACTATGGGAATCACAATTTTGAACTGATTGTCTTAATAAAAACATTCTTTAGCGGGTACACTTCGGTGCACTCTTGTAAGATAAAATTGCTTGCATAAGCTGGTTAAGGTGATGTGGTTTTCGATATCTAAAGAAACATCTATTTGTATAACTTTTTTGTAATCAAGAAACAACAGGAAGGAAAATAGAATTATGAGATAAATAAGGTGAATTGAAATACTAGTTTTAGTCAATTATTAATTTTTTAATCGAAAAATTTGATTGATTATCTTTATTAAAAGTTTTATCGTTCAATTTTAATTTTATTTTCTACACAATGTCTTACTTAAGGTACATGAAGTCAGTATCATTCTTGTTAATATATATATATATATATATATATATATATATATATAATATGTATCTATTTGTTAAGATTAAGATGGACTTAATTGGTGTAATTGAAATTGTGAAGACAAAAATAATGTAATTGTGATACCTGAGAGAGCAACAATATAATTAAGCTTGAAATTAAATAAATATATGCAAAATTGATTTTTTATTTTTATTTTAATGAAAATAATATATGGTGAATCGGTCTGACACATTGTGTGTTTCATCAATAATCTACCATTTTCCATACAAGTAGTTAAGCACTTTGTAAAAGCAGAAGATGTCCCTTCCAGCTTCAACACTTGCTTCAACTCAACATGCAGTATCTGACATCAAGCGACCTTTTACGAGTTTTGCTCCTAGCCTGTGGGGAGATACTTTCCTTCAATATGCTTCTGAATCTAAGGTATTTTATTATAATCATAAACACCCCTGTAGTTTGAAATATATATAATTTTCCTAGCTTCTTGTGTGCTTTGGCTTAGAACACACAATTTGAAAATCTTCTCCATGATAGATCTCAAATTGAGATCTTAAATTACTTTTTGGTGGACCATATAGTATCACATATGATTGAAAATCTCTTAAGATCTCTCTAATTGTTTTCTTTAGTAATAGATCTCATTTTGAGATCTTAGGGAGAGAGAAAGAGAGAAAAAATTTATTCCTTTTTGAACAATGTGTAGATCTTGAGGAATCTTCTACAAGAACTTATTCTTCATGTCGGAGATCTCTTTACCCCTTTATTGAGAGATCTAATGAAGATTAGATCTTAGCTCAAAATCTTTGCTCAAGATCTAGTATTAAAGATGCTCCGGTCCCTTCCACTTGGGATGGTATTAAGACTCTTTTTTTATAGTATTAATAAATTACTTATAAAGACATTTTAAGATAAGTACCAATTAATTACTTTTTATAATATCAAGAGTTATCTCATTTCTAGAAATTATCATCATGCACATATCAACAAATTCAAATTTTCCCTCGGCAATATTACTCCCTTCATTTCAAAATTGACTAATATTTTAGCATTCAGAAAAATATATATCATATTAACTTATGTATTAAAACATCAATTTCAATTTTTTCTTTAATAAATACTGGTGTCTTGAAAGACATATATAATGCATTTAATGAAATTAAGAAAATAATAAGAATATTTTTAGTAAATCTATGTGAAAATAATAAGCATACTTGTTTTTCTAAATCTATGTGAAAATATGTTTAAACATATGTTATTTTATAACAGAAGGAATATATCTCAAAATCACTTGAATTAATGTTAATTTGGAAATTTGCAACTAACACTTCCAACACCAACCTTGTATCACTCAGTAGAAAGGTCAATTTTGAGAGAAAATCTCTAAAAACAAATATTTTTTCTTATTACTTTTTAGACTAATAATAATATTTATACGTATTTTTAATATTTTTTTGAAGTATTCATTATTAAATTTTAAAACATTTCTCTTTAATTATTTTAGCTATCAAAGATTAAAAAATGTAAAAGATTATATTATTGTTTTTGTTAAAAATCATAAATTAGAATAATAATTATTTATTCATTCACTCATATTTCACCTCTTAAATGAGGTATATTTATACAAATAATGTCAACAATCTAAGTACAATATTAAGAAACAATAATTTAAATTAAGAAACAATAATTCAAACTTATTCTTATCTAGACTATTTTAACAACCTATTCTTATCTAAGAGAAACAATAATTCAAATTCAAATTTTATCTTCAACAATTTTGAATTACAAATGAAATATCTCCTTAAACCATATTTAGTAAAATCATTGTTATAGCTTGGATAATTATCTTCCTTTTTTTCTTAAGAGAGACATATAATCGGTTTTACAAGTGGAAAGGAAAAAGGACTAAATAATGAGAAATGGACAAAAATACATTATTAGGGGTGTCAAATTCACTTATTTATAATTTATATATCACAACTTAAATGATTAAGCTTACTTGAGAATTGAGATATCAATGAATAAGTACATATTTTCATATAAACAATAAAGGAAAAATGTATTCTCATACAATTTTTTATTCGCAATAGTTACGAGTGTGAATTCAAAATTTATTAGATGCTCTATAAACGATTAACTAAATGGAATTATATTTACAGGAAGTAAGTGAAAATATGAAGCAACAACTCGATATACTAAAAGAAGAGGTGAAAATGATGTTTCAATCATCAAATCAAAATATCATGGAAAAATTAAACTTTATTGACTCAATCCAACGTTTCGAGATATCCTATCATTTCCAAGAAGAAATTAACGAAACTTTGGAACAAATTTACAACACTTTTACCAAAAATAGCACCATTATCATCAGTGAAGATGGCAATCATCACTTTCTTGCTCTACTCTTTCGTTTACTCAGGCAACAAGGATATCAAATTTCATCAGGTATGTATAGAAATTTATCATTGATATTTAGATAAGAAAAAAAAAGTTATATACTACGCCACTAAATTTATATGTTAAAACTCAAAATCCATTAAATAAATGTGATATCTTACACATAGGTGTGTTTAATTAATTATGCAGATGTATTTAACAAATTCAAAAATGATCGAGGAAAGTTCAATGAAACACTTGCCAATGATATTCAAGGGTTGTGCAGTTTGTATGAAGCTGCACATTTAAGAACTCACAAAGATGCTATACTAGAAGAAGCATGTGACTTTTCAAATACTCAACTTAAGTCGTTGGCCAACAAACTGAGCCCATCTATTGCTATACAAATCAATCATTGCTTAAGACAACCTTTTAACAAGAGTGTACCTAAGTTCGAGGCAAGGTATCACATGACTCTCTATGAAGAAGATCCTTCTCATAACAAAACTTTGCTAACCTTTGCGAGAGTAGATTTCAATATTCTTCAAAAAATGCATCAAAAAGAGATTGGCAATATAACCAAGTAAGTTCCTTACGACTAATTTTTTTTCTTTCTGTTATGATTTATTGTAATATAATATCATTTTAATATATATATATATATATATATATATATAATAAAGAACGAATCATATTTAATTTTTTAAAGGTGTAATATATTTTCATTTTCATAGGTGGTGGAAAAAATCAAATATTGTGAAAAAGGTGCCTTATGCTAGAGATAGGTTAGTTGAGTGCTATCTTTGGGCATTAGCATTTTCCTGTCAGCCTGAATACAACAAAGCAAGAATGTTTGTAGGAAAATTGATGGCTCTTACCACTATTCTTGATGATACTTATGATGCTTATGGCACCATTCAAGAACTTGAACTCTTCACAGAAGCAATTCAAAGGTTAATGTGCTCTACAAATTATTTCTTATATTATATATTCAATAGGAAAATGACTTTAAAAATAGCATGATTGACTATAAAAGTTTTTTTTTGTTATTTTTTCCCCCTTCAGATGGGATATTAGTCCCATTGAATCCCTTCCACAATGCATGAAAGTAGTATTTGAAACAATTCTAGAGTTGTGTGAAGAAATAAAGTTGGAGACATCTGAGAGTGGAAAATCAAGCTTTGTTGTTCCGCGTTTTAAACAAGCTGTATGATCATTTCTATTTCTATTTTTTCTACTTGAATACTTCTTTACATGATTTATTTAGTTTATTTTATCACTATATTGGTTATTTTACTTATAGATTTGTGAATTAGTAAAAGGTTATTTTGTTGAAGCAAAATGGTGCCACGAGGGTTTCGTTCCAACATATGATGAGTATAAAGTTAATGGCATCTTAACTTCTCTTTTCATTCCTTATATGATATCCTTTATTGGACTCGGAGAATTTGCAACAAAGGATGTGTTTGATTGGTTTTTCAATGATCTAAAGATCGTTGAAGCTGTATCAATTATTGGCAGAGTCTTGAATGACACATCATCGCATAAGGTGCCAATTCATTTCTAGTTGACATTTGAAACTTGATTTGACATACATCTTCACATTTATTTGGCTAAGCCAAAGATTTATTCATGAAAATTAGTGTAACCAAAAGCACAAGGTGTTCCTTGGTTACTTTACAAAATAGAGTACCATTTGTACAACCAAACACTAAGGAACACATTTAGCAAGTTACTTAAAGACACCATGTTAATTTCCTATAACAAGAGACCATAACAAAAATATATGATAAACAAATGCTTGCACCCTTCCAACTGCTAGTTTGATTTCCAAACCATTGTCTATAAATGTACCACATTGACTTTAGCCAATCTTAGCGAATGAAACCTGAATTTGTGGCCTTCGAACCCCATGAAGACATCAATATAACCTTAATTAATAAATGTTGTTATTACATCTCTAATTAAACATTTTGGGTTTGCTTTGATCAATAGTTTGAGTAGGAACGAGTACATGTTGCCTCAGCTGTTCAATGTTGCATGAAGCAATACAATATTTCGCAAGCAGAGGCTTATAACTTCATTCGCAAGGACGTTGAAGATTATTGGAAGGTTATAAATGAAGAGTGCCTCAAGTTAAATGATATCCCAAAGTCTGTGCTTGAAAGTGTAGTTAATTATGCACGTGCATCAGAAGTTACATATGGAAATTATCAGGATAAATTCACAAATGCGGAATTACTGAAGGATTACATCTCGTCACTGATTCTGGATCCCATGTGCATCAATGAACATTAATAGAAAAATCTATTTCACAAATAAATAAGTAATACATCATATATCCTATTATATATAGCTTTAAGATGTACTATCATAGTGTGACATAAAAACTAGCATAAATAAATGTATAAGAGTAAATTGTAGGTTTAAAAGTTGATTCATCCTACATGAAACTCTCAATGTGAGTTGTGACAAACATTGTTATTTGTACTAGTGTCTCTATGTTGCCATTTGCTTAATTACCAATGAAAGAATGTATATTTATCCAGAGGGGGAGACAGGGGGGGCTAGGGTGGGCTACCGCCTCCCCTAAAATTTTATTAAAATAAATTTATTATATATATATATATATATTAAAAATTAAAAAAATAATTTGACAATAAAAAAAGGTTGCATTGCATAATACAATAGGATATAATTATTTTTTAATATTACATTAAAAAATAGGATAAAATATTTTTGAGATTGCATTACATAATATAATAGAAATCTTTAATATTACATTACATAATAAGATAAAATATTTGTTAAGATTGCATTCAAAAATAGGATAGAATATTTTTTAATATTGTATTCAAAAATAGGATAGAATATTTTTAAAATTGTATTGCATAATATAAAATATTTTTAAGATTGTATTAAGTAATATAAAATTTCTTTAAGATTGCATTGGATAATATGATAAAATATTTTTAGGATTGCATTAAAAAATTAGTTAAAATCATATGCTTAAATTAGTATAAATAGAAACATATTTTTGTGTTGATAATATGCATTCCATTCCAAATAATAGTAGAGCTTAGAGAGTTTATGTTTGCATCATTGAGAGAATTGTCATGAGATCATATAGAAGTGTTTGACAAGTCTGATTCTTAACTGTCCATCAGAATTTAAAGATACTTATTTATTATTATAATGAAGTTGTCCATTGGATTAATTATCCAATTTGGACGTCGTGATTTTTTATCCAATTGAGTTATTTGTATTGTCTTCAAAGTACTTTTATTTATGATATAATTTTTTTTATGTTCATCCCCTCTCAATAAAATTTCTGGCTTCACCATTGTATCTATCCAAACCATTTGCTTCAATTTTTGTATGTATTTTAGTTTGTTTATTTGTAGGTTATAATAATTTAGTTCGTAACATTTCCTCCAAGTCCACCTGATGGAATAGGAACAGCCTGAAGAACCCATTGCTTCTTAAGAGGGGGCTGCCTCATTTATATTGATGATGATAATTGACTATTGTAAATAAGAACAAAGAGAAAATATAATATAAATCTATTGATTATTTTTAATTAGTTAAATGCAAAATTCTTATAATGAATAGTTAATTGTAAAAACATCTATAGTAACTATACATGTCTAAGTGGACTTTTTTACTAGTTTTTCACTAGATTAAAGTTTCATTTAGTTAATATTTTTTTTATACAAAATTTTCAAATAAGGCAACATAAACGTATCAATTTTGTCCTATCACAACTATGGTGACCAGACTTGGAAAGAGTACTTGAATGATATGTTGAATAATATCCAGACTTGGATCGACCAACTTGTGCTGCAGAAAAATAGCTTTAGCCTCATTCAAGATATTAAATGCTATCTAAAGCAGTTAAATAATTAATTAAATTAAACTAAATCTAAGACCAATCAGTAGAGAAATGCAAAGAAGTAATAACATATAGCAGTTGCCGTAGTAGTCAAGGATTTCAATCCAGCAATGGATGCATGAGCCTTAGGCAATGTTGAAAAATCATTGCTTACAATCTTTCCATCACATCCATATAAAGCCATTTCAGCCACTCACCCACAAATCTGAAAGCAGAAGCAGAAGCCAGCAAAGGGAAGAGCCTAGCCTGCTGTGTTTTGTAATCAATCACCTAAATGGAAAAGCAAAACCGCACAATAAGCACACTACACTTGGAATGAAACTAATTCAAACCACATTTTTTTTTACCAGTCAATAGATCTAAAAACAGAATTCAACATCATACAATTATGTTTAATAAACCAGATGAGGAGGAATCTTATCACACCTCCCATTACCTGTGTTTCTGGACCTCCATTATGTGATCCAAATTGTCTTCTAATAGCACTATATCTTGTAGCAATGCAAACTGCTCGAGACAAAGCAACCGATGCATCAACTACAATTTTTTGTCTCACATTTACCATAGTAGTGATAGTACCATAAACTAATTGTCTTGGAACATTTGAGTGTACATATTTTCCAAAATGCAGGTGGTAGAACAATGCTCTCAAATTCATAGAGCATGTCACAATTAAAAATTCCCTGAAGATAATGATACTAGAGAAGGGACAATCTGTAAAATAGAAATACCTCATTAACATTTGATTCCTTGGAATTCGTACATGGTCAAATATTAGAACTCCATTGTCCATGGTGTTATATACTGCATTTCCAAATTTCATCCCAATATCACCAATAGTTATGCCTGGAAGATGCAAGTGATCATCCAAGCTCCGCAGCTGGACGATGAAACATTCACATTGTACAAATAATTAGTTAATTCTCAATCTAACACCAGAAACTTCGATGACTAAATTTGACAATTACCATGGACTCCATGGTATTCACCACCAATAATTATACGGGCATAAGAAACAACATGGGTGGATATTTTAACCAATCCACCAGGCCACCACTGTTTAAATCAATGTCAGAAGCATGATATAAATCCAAAATATACTTACAAATAGTGAATGCATAAGAAAGGTACAACTGTTTTCCCTAATTGTTACTTGTTAAAGCACTAGGTAACATTGTAAGATGTGGAATATTAAACTGTTAAAAAAAAGTAAAAGACCAGTAAAGGCTCACAGGAGTGATAACCCATTTCACTCCACCGGTGCTGGTTCCACCAGTGTTCAATGGGTGCCACGTGTCCCACGAACACCGGTGTTCAATGGTTGATGTTCATTATACAAAGGCTACATTATTGGCTAGTTAAGAACAAGTTATATTGCACCAACTAATGAGGCAAGAATTGCACAATTGCTATACCTTTTTCGTCAGGAATGATTCAAAGTTGCCATATGCTGGTGGTTTTGAAATGTTAATATTAGAAACATCACTGCACAATCAAGGTTAGCTTAGCTTCCATTAGAAAGTTCCTTGTTTTCTCATGATCATACAAACTTGATTCTCTTGTCACACGATCAACCTCTTTGATTTGTCTAGTCTTTGCTGTTGCCTCAATGTACTTAAAGTGAATGTCAGGAAAAAATATGATCCCAGGAAAAAATACAACCCTTCATATGACATGAACTGCTCAAAAAGCTTTATGCAAGCATATGCCACCATTAATCTTTAAGAGGTCCATTTCTCCATATGAATATTTACTTAATGTATAAAATCAAGAGAAAGAAAATAAAGGACAAAAGGACATACAATGCAAGCTTCAAGATAAATATAGAAAAAAAAATGCTACCTTTTAAAAAAATACAAATTAACGGTCCCTTTGACTGCTTAAAGATTCAGAAACAGGAACCTTTCAGAGTATATGAAAATTTAGAAACAAGTTGCTTTTGCTAATTACATGTACAACATTAGACTGTTTGATATTCAGCAAAATCAACTATTTTGCTAAGATGTGTCCAATATTAGTAAAGACCTGATTAGAAAATGCTAATATGGATAATATTCAACAAGGAAATTGAAACATTGGGTGATCATGTAATGAGCAGTGCATAAGAAACCAAAAATCAGTTTTGCAATATAGAATTAGTGCATGTTTTGGTTCAATTTATTTTGGACAAATAATTTCTTATTTTTGCCAAAATGAAGTTTTTCAAACAATATTTTCTGAAAATAATCTGCTACCAAATACCCACCAAAACTTGGACTCAAGCTTTAACTTACAAGGAATATCATAAGCTAACAAACTTCTAAGCGTTCATATAGATTTGGAATAGAGAAAATTCAGAGATTTTCTGAAGTGCATGTGCAAAGTATATACATATTGTAAGGTAGAAAGCAAAGCACACACAAGCTCCCATTCTTTCCTGCTGCCCTGCGCTTAATTTCAAAACATGTCACAATTAAAACACTGCAAATTAACAGAGAAGTAAAATCAAACTAACCACCATCATCCAACATAAAAAGAATCCCTTAAATGTGTGTTAAATATATAAAGGTAAGCAAAAGAGGGGAAGACGGGGCCCAAAACACTTAACGCACTAGCTTGGTATTGGTAGAGTTAGATGAAAACATATCTAACCGGATGAATTTCGCACACTGCTCATGACTGGCATCTGGTCCAGGTTTTGTATATCCTTCTAGAAAATAAGCCCCATAAATTGCAGGCTTCGATGTGGACGGACATGGTGACGGAGGTTTCAGGGGCGCAGTTGCCGAAGAGGGAGTATTCGTTAGGGGCGGTGACGGGGTAGGAGCGGTTGAAGGAGGCGACGAGGGGAGGACAGATATCACGGAAGGTGAAGAAGAGGAAGATGTAGTGGGAGTCAAGGACGCATAACGAAGGGTTCTGCTGGATCTCCATCAGGAATTTTTCAAAGGACGAAGACGCTTATCATTAGGGGTGTTTGCGGTTTGGATTGGATCGATTTTTAAGCAAAAAATCATCCGATCCAATTTCTTCGGTTTGGTTATTTGATCATCCATTCGGTTTGAAATTTTTTTCAAATCCGATCCAATCCAATTCAATTTTTTTCGGTTTGGATTGGATCGATTTTCGATTTTTTAAAAAGTCTAAAAATAAAACTTATAAGACTTATTTTTATTAAAATAAGGAGTATCTAACATAAACAAACATATTCATTGGACAAAAACAAACATCATTTTCTAATTTTTATTAGACAAACACGGATAAAATAAGAAGCAATGTATTGCATTTTTGGTTTTTGGGCTGTGATGGGGAATAAGCCCAAGTAGATAAAGGATAACGTATGGTTCATAATTGGATCGGTTTGGATTGGATCGGTTTTCACCGGCCAATCTGAAAACCGATCCAATCCGGTGAAAATTTTCGATTTTTTTTCGGTTTTCGATTTTTCGGTTTTCGGTTATTTCGGTTTTCGATTTTTCGGTTCGGTCACCGTGGTTTACATCGGTTTGGATCGGTTGATGAACACCCCTACTTATCATTCCAAGACCGTCTTTAAAATTGTTTATTCATTTACATAAATGCCATCGATAATTTTTCTTTAATAGTGTTCTAAGACGGTTTTGTAACAACCGTCTTAAAATGACAGTCTTCTAAAACGATTTTTACGAAACCGTCTTAGAATTATAGTTTCAAAGACGATTTTATAAACACCGTCTTTAGTAAAAAGCCAAATATTTACGAAAATGCCACCACCTTATATATGGTGACGGTTTTCCCAAAATCGTCTTAAATGATGCGTCGTAAAAAATGCTTTTTCTAGTACCAATGCTGTAACTGATATTGTTACCAACGCTCACATGAACAGAAAATTTTAAACAGCGTCATTTTCGTACTGCTCCCAATTTTCGTTTTTTGCTCATATGAAACTGTAACCACCAATATACCAACTTTTAATATTGAAAAATATTATGGTTCTAATAGCACGTTCGAACAGCAAGTAACGACAACTTTTTAATATTATAATATTAAAATGACCACACGCTTCTCAGATTCCGTTACTGTTTTAATGCATTACTAATTTACATTACGGAAATATATTTTATAATACAAAAATTTACATTAGAGGAATTATATCCTATAATAACATAATTACGTTTAAGAAAAACTAATTTCATAAAAGATAATTTTATAAAAAAATACTTAAAAAATAGACAAACCGAATGACACACGAAAGCAACCCTGCAGCAAACGCAGGTCCATAACACATCCTAAAATGTAACAAAGCAAGGGTCCAAAATAGCCAGCCCAGACTCAGTTGTCAACCACATTAATTCAGCAGCCGAGTGTGGAGGTAAAAATTTTATTGACAAAGAGTGAACATAAAAAATAAAATTATATCATAAATAAAAATATTTTAAATATAATACAAATTTAATATAAAAAAATTATTATAGAAATTAAAATCACTTTACTTGACTTTTACTCTGTATTGTTAACATCATCTATAATTGAATCCGTACTAAAATTTAAAACAATTTCTTTTTCAATATATGTAATCAAAGAATCTTCAAGAAATTGGTCTTTCATTCTATTTCGAAGTCTGGTCTTAATTATCTTCGTAATTGAAAAAGATCTTTTAGTAGTTGTTGTAGAAACTGAGAGAGTAAAAGTCTAATCATTCTATCAATAAGAGGATAAATGATGAACTTTCAAGTTCTTGTTAGCCCTTGACATAATTCAGATGAATTCTTGCTAGTTTTTGACATAATTGAGATGCAATTGATAAATTAATCAAATATGGATGTTTAAAAGAATAACAACATGAAAAAGAAAGAGAAAAAAAAAGGAAAAAAAAGAATAATGAGATACATGAAACTCTTCTCTTTTACTGGTTTATAGCTGAACTAACTTTTTTGACTCCTTATGTTCTCTTGGGATTTGTCTTTCTTTTTTCTCCTTTGTGTCCAGACATCTCACTTTTCTAGTATTTTTTCTTTATCATCCTCTTTATTATTTTTTTTCTTCGTTTTATCGTCTTCTTTTCTTTCTTTTTTCTGTTATCTTTCTTTCCTATTTTATTCTTATTACATTTTTTTTTCTTTTTTATATATTTTTTCCGCTTTTACCTTTTAATATTTTCTCGTGAATGTGGTGTACATACACATGCACTTCATGGTTCCAATATATACTTTATGTTTTGAGGATAAGATGTATAGCGATATGATAAAAATAACAGATAATAACAAAATGGAATAAAGCAGAATAATTAAGTTTTAACCGTTAAATATTTAATGCATATTTGATAATAAATTCCTTTATCAACTACTTTGAACTTTGAAGTTATCAATGGTATTAATTAAAACGTTAACCTGTGACCCCCTATAAGTACCTAGCTAGATGTTTGTGTGTTTCATCAATAATCTACCATTTTCCATACAAGTAGTTAAGCACTTTGTAAAAGCAGAAGATGTCCCTTCCAGCTTCAACACTTGCTTCAACTCAACATGCAGTATCTGACATCAAGCGACCTTTTACGAGTTTTGCTCCTAGCCTGTGGGGAGATATTTTCCTTCAATATGCTTCTGAATCTAAGGTATTCTATTATGATCATATACACCCCTCTAGTTTGAAATAGATATCACTTAATTATTGTTATTATGAAAGCACTTTCAGATGTAAAAATTGCCACATCCTTGGGATTAGTCTAATTCCAAGCAAGAAACTCATCGTGTATAGTATATGGAGATAGGAACAAGATAATAAGTTCAACCGTAAGGGAGATAAACATTGAATAAAATTATAAAAAGAACATTTTATTTGCAAAAATAAAATTTTGTTATTTAAAATATTAAAAAAAAAACAAGAATCTCAATTTATTTCACAAAAAATACCATCAAAACCTGTGCACCTTTTTTTCTCTCTCTTTCAAGCGTTGTACTTCTCTCTTTACAAACATGATAGAGATCAAATTAATTTTCGGATGGAATGTTCATAAAACAAGAGAACAGAAGTGTTATGTTCAATTAAGCTTTTTTATAATGTAAATTTTCTTGAAATTTTTGTTAATATATGTTTCTTCTTCTTTCTTAGGACGGTCATATATAATTTTCCTAGTTTCTTGTGTGCTTTAGGGCTTAGAGCACCCAATTTGAAAATCTTCTCACTTTATATGACCCCCTTCCACTTGGGGTGGTATTAAAACTCTTTTTTATAGTAGTAATAAATTACTTCTAAAGACATTTTGAGATAAGTACCAATTAATTACTTTTTATAATTTCAAGAGTTATCCATTTCTTTAGAAATTATCATCATGCATATCGTTAATATTACTCCCTTCATTTCAAATTCACTAATATTTTAGTATTAAGAAAAATATATATCATATTAACTTATGTATTAAAACATCAATTTCAAAATTTTTCTTAAACAAATATTGGTGTCTTGAAATATAATGAATTTAATGAGATTAAGAAAAGAATAAGAATATTTTTAGAAAAATTGCCCCTAAAAAAATACTATTATCTTGAAATACTTGGTTTTCTAAATCTATGTGAAAATATGTTTAAACATATGTTATTTTATAACAGAAGGAATATATCTCAAAATCACTTGAATTAATGTTAATTTGGAAATTTGCAACTAACACTTCCAACACCAACCTTCTATCACTCAGTGGAAAGGTCAATTTTGAGAGAAACTCTCTAAAAACCAATATTTTTTCTAATTACTTTTTAGACTAATAACAATATTTACACGTATTTTTAATATTTTTTTGAAGTGTTCATTATTAAATTTTAAAACATTTCTCTTTAATTTTTTTAGCTATCAAAGATTAAAAAATGTAAAAGATTATATTATTGTATTTGTTAAAAATCATAAATTGGAATAATAATTTTGTATTCATTCATTTATTCATTCACTTGTATTTCATATTTATACAGATAATGTCAACAATCTGAACACAATATTAAGAACCCTATACTTATCTAAGAGAAACAATAGTTCAAATAGGAAACAATAATTCAAACTTATTTTTATCCACACTATTTTAACAACTTATACTTATATAAGAGAACCAATAATTCAAATTTAAATTCTATCTTCAATAGTTTTGAATTACAAATGAAATATCTCCTTAAACCATATTTAGTAAAATCATTGTTATAGCTTGAATAAGTATCTTCCTTTTTCCCTTAAGAGAGACTTATAATCGGTTTTACAAGTGGAAAAGATAAAGGACTAATCGATAATGAGAAATGGACAAAAATACATTATTGGGGGTGTCAAATTCACTTATTTATAATTTATATATCACAACTTAAATGATTAAGCTTACTTGAGATATCAATGAATAAGTACATATATATTTTCATAGTAACAACAAAGGAAAAATGTATTCTCATACAATTTTTTTTTATTCGCAATAGTTACGAGTGTGAATTCAAAATTTATTAGATGCTCTGTAAACGATTAACTAAATGGAACTATATTTACAGGAAGTCAGTGAAAATGTGAAGCAACAAGCTGATATACTAAAAGAGGATGTGAAAATGATGTTTCAATCATCAAATCAAAATATCATGCAAAAATTAAACTTCATTGACTCAATCCAACGTTTTGGGATATCCTATCATTTCCAAGAAGAGATTAACGAAACATTGGAACAAATTTACAACACTTTTACCAAAAATACCACCATTATCATTAGTGAAGATGACAATCATCACTTTCTTGCTCTACTCTTTCGTTTGCTCAGGCAACAAGGATATCAAATTTCATCATGTAAGTATAGAAATTTATCATTGATATTTAGATAAGAAAAAAAATATATACTACACCACTAAAGTTATATGTTAATTAAAACTATAAATCCATTAAATAAATGTGATATCTTATATATAAGTGCGTTTAATTAATTATGTAGATGTATTTAACAAATTCAAAAATGATCAAGGAAAGTTCAATGAAACACTTGCCAATGATATTCAAGGGTTGTGCAGTTTGTATGAAGCTGCACATTTAAGAACTCACAAAGATGCTATACTAGAAGAAGCATGTGACTTTTCAAATACTCAACTTAAGTCCTTCGCCAACAAATTGAGCCCATCTATTGCTACACAAATCAATCATTGCTTAAGACAACCTTTTAACAAGAGTGTACCTAAGTTCGAGGCAAGGTATCACATGACTCTCTATGAAGAAGATCCTTCTCATAACAAAATTTTGCTAACCTTTGCGAGAGTAGATTTCAATATTCTTCAAAAAATGCATCAAAAAGAGATTGGCAATATAACCAAGTAAGCTCCTTACGGTTAATATTTTTTCTTTCTGTTATGATTTATTGTAATATAATATCATTATAAAAATATATATAATAAAGAACGAATCATATTTAATTTTTTAAAGGTGTAATATATTTTCTTTTCATAGGTGGTGGAAAAAATCAAATATTGTGAAAAAGGTGCCTTATGCTAGAGATAGGTTAATTGAGAGCTATCTTTGGGCATTAGCATTTTCCTGCCAGCCTGAATACAACAAAGGAAGAATGTTTGAAGGAAAATTGATGGCTCTTGCCACTATCCTTGATGATACTTATGATGCTTATGGCACTATTCAAGAACTTGAACTCTTCACAGAAGCAATTCAAAGGTTAATGTGCTCTACAAATTATTTCTTATATTATATATTCAATAGGAAAATGACTTTAAAAGTAGCATGATTGACTATAAAAGTTTTCTTTTTGGTTATTTTTTCCCCTTCAGATGGGATATTAGTCCCATTGAATCCCTTCCACAATGCATGAAAGTAGTATTTGAAACAATTCTAGAATTGTGTGAAGAAATAAAGTTGGAGACATCTGAGAGTGGAAAATCAAGCTTTGTTGTTCCGCGTTTTAAACAAGCTGTATGATTATTTCTATTTCTATTTTTTTACTTGAATACTTCTTTACATGATTAATTTAGTTTATTTTGTCACTATATTGGTTATTTTACTTGCAGATTTGTGAATTAGTAAAAGCTTACATGGTTGAAGCAAAATGGTGCCAAGAGGGTTTCGTTCCAACATATGATGAGTATAAAATTAATGGCATCTTAACTTCTATTTTCATTCCTTTAATGATATCCTTTATTGGACTCGGAGAATTTGCAACAAAGGATGTGTTTGATTGGTTTTTCAATGATCCAAAGATCGTTGAAGCTGTATCAATTATTGGCAGAGTCTTGAATGACACATCATCACATAAGGTACCAATTCATTTCTAGTTGACATCTGAAACTTGATTTGACATACATCTTCACATTTATTTAGCTTAATAGATGTTTTTTGGATAAGTCAAAGATTTATTCATGAAAATTAGTGTAACCAAAAGCACAAGGTGTTCCTTGGTTACTTTACAAAATGGAGTACCATTTGTACAACCAAACATTAAGGAACACATTTAGCAAGGTACTTAAAGACACCATGTTAATTTCCTGTAACAAGAGACCATAACAAAAATATATGATAAACAAATGCTTGCATCCTTCCAACTGCTAGTTTGATTTCCAAACCATTGTCTATAAACGTATCACATTGACTTTAGCCAAACTTAGCGAATAAAACCTGAATTTGTGGCCTTCGAACCCCATGAAGACATCAATATAACCTTAATTAATAAATGTTGTTATTACATCTCTAATTAAACATTTTGGGTTTGCTTTGATCAATAGTTTGAGCAGGAACGAGTACATGTTGCCTCAGCTGTTGAATGTTGCATGAAGCAATACAATATTTCGGAAGCAGAGGCTTATAACTTCATTCGCAAGGACGTTGAAGATTATTGGAAGGTTATAAATGAAGAGTGCCTCAAGTTAAATGATATCCCAAAGTCTGTGCTTGAAATTGTAGTTAATTATGCACGTGCATCAGAAGTTACATATGGAAATCATCAGGATAAATTCACAAATGCGGAATTACTGAAGGATTACATCTCGTCACTGCTTCTGGATCCCATGTGCATCAATGGACATTAATAGAAAAATCTATTTCATGAATAAATGAGTAATACATCATATATCCTGTTATATATAGCTTTAAGATGTATACCATAGTGTGACTTAAAAACTAGCATAAATAAATGTATAAGAGTAATTGTTGGTTTGAAAGTTGATTCATCCTACATGAAACTCTCAATGTGTGAGTTGTGACAAACATTGTTATTTGTATTAGTGTCTCTATGTTGCCATTTGCTTCATTACCAATTTAAGAATGTATATCTATCTAGTATTTTAGTTTGTTTATTTGTAGGTTATAAGAATTTAGTTCGTAATATTTGCCGCAACCACATTATGTTGGATATTTGTTGAACCCCTAATGCATAAAAAGATTTATAAAGTTTTGATGATAACAATAAAAGATTATTTGAAGAATGCTGAAGATTGATATAATTCAAGATGATATGGAATTAAGAAGATTTGTTTCTATTTATTTTTTATGAGATTTTATGTAAGGAGATTAAAAAATTGATCTTGTCAAGATATTTGCTTTAAGATTGTATTGCATAATAAGATAAAATATATTTTAAGATTGCATTCAAAAATATGATAGAGTATTTTTTAATATTGCATTCAAAAATAAGATAGAATATGTTTAAGATTGCAATGCATAATATAATAGAATATCTTTAAAATTGCATTGGATAATATGATAGAATATCTTTAAGATTGCGTTAGATAATATGATAGAATATCTATAGGATTGCATTCAAAATTTTGTTAAAATCATATCTTTAAATTAGTATAAATAGAAACATATTTTGGTACTTAGAATAAGCATTCATTCCATTCTAGCTAATATTAGATTTTTAGAGAGTTTATTTTTATATCATTGAGAGAGTTGTTTTGAGATCATATAGAAGCGTTTGACAAGTCTAATTTTTCAACTCTCCATCAGGATTTAAAGGTACCTATTTGCTTAAGGAATAGAGGCGTAAATGTTACCATTTTAATTGTATTCTTTTTCTTGACTTTGGAAGAGGTTGCAGTTGGGAAACTAGGATACCAATTTTGTCTCTATTCTTGGTGAATTGAGACGTGCGACTTTTGGCTGGGTAAATAGGATATCGGTCTGTCTGGGAAACAAGGATATACAAGTCTGTCTCTATTCAAGGATATATCAGCTGAGAAATTGTTGTGTAAGGGTAGACTAGGAAACTAGGATACTAGGAACTCTTATACACAAGATTATTATAGTGGAGTTATCCATTGGATTGATTATCCAATTTGGACGTAGTGATTTTTTACCCAATTAAATTTTTCACGTTAAAATTGATTGTGTCTCCTTTATCTCTTATCTCCATATTATTGCTTTGAATTTGATTTTAAATTATTAATTATTTTATAAAACTCAATTCACTCGAGTTCAACTAGGACCAACACATTACCCTCTGACAATATCGACGACCTCCGCTCGTCGATGCTTCCGACGAAGAAGAATACAGCGATGGAGAAACTCTGCATCGACGACATGCTGCGGAAGCACTGCGGCGAGTTCGGGTGGTGGCAGCTGAAACACTTTGTCCTCGCTAGCCTTGCGTGGGCTCTCTTCCACACCATGGTCATGATTTTTGCGGACCGCGAATCGGACTTGAGGTGTGTCTCTGGCGCCGCCTGCGTCGACTGCGGAGGCGACAGTGTCTGCGGCCTGTTGTCGGAGTCGTGGGAGTGGGTTGGCGGCCGCAGTGGCTCCACCGTGTCCGATTGGAGTTTGATTTGCGGAGATAAGTTTAAGGTCAGATTGGTTCAGGCAGTTTTCTTCGCTGACTGCATGATTGGTTAGTTCACTTTCTTATCTTTGGACGCACCTGGATAGCTTCTTCTTCCAAAAATGGTCTCTTTTTTTTTTCTTCTCACGATTATCTCTTGATTTTGATAAAAATGGATTAATTACAACGTGATAGGTAATTCAGTAGCATTTTAAAAAGGTAAAGTATATTTTTATCTTTTAAAATATTTCAAAATATTTTAATTTTAGTTTTTATAAAAAAATTAATATGTTTTTAGTTTCGTTGTTTTTGTTAAAAAGCACGTGATTTTATTTTAGTCTCTATTGAGGAGCTGAAATGACGTTATTTTTAGCAAATATAAGAACAAAAACGTACTATTAAATTTTTATAATAAAGAATTAAAACTATAACATTTCAAATTAGTTTAGAGAACAAAAATATATTTATTATTTTTAAAATTATATATTATTTTTTCATTATATTTTTAAATTTTTCGTATAATATTGTTTTCACACGTTCATATCATAACTTCAATGTTAAGGCCACGTTGAAGGATATGATTTTGTGGATTATAATTCTTTTGAGTTGTTTGTTTACTAATATTTATTTTGCATGTGGCGATTGTTTATGTTTTCCTTTCTTTGTTTCTTTTTGACATATCACTTCAGTTATAGATAGATAGATAGTCATTTTTTTACCACATTAACCCAAAATCTGAAATGGTGTTAGTATGACATTGCCAAGTTGATATTACCAGATCACAATCCTCTTCGATATATCTATAATAAATGTAATTTAATATGTAAGAAATTTTAACCTTTTACTTCATAGTTTAAGATTGTAAGCAATATACTTCCAAGGTAAATATCTCCAAGAATAATGATCTCAATTGATGTGTTTTATTGTTGGATAAAATATGTTAGGTTTCTTATAAAATTTTAAAAGTATTAGTTTTGGTTTTATAATATTTTTTGTATTAATTTGATCCGTATAAAAGTAAATTATATTTTTGTTGGTTCTCATTGGTAATTTGGTAGACGGTCTTCTGATGTGACTAAATAACATTTGTTTTTTCTATTTATCTTTCCAAATACATTTAAAAGACACTAGAACCAACTATTGTTTCATCTTTCCTTCTAATCTCATTAAAAAGTGTCAGAAAATCGTTCAAAAAGTGATTAAAAATTATAATTTTGGGGAATTTTTAGTTGTTATAACCTATTTAATTCATTTTGAAGAGTTTTAATTGCCACCAATTATTTTATTCATTTATAATCAAATTATACTTATATGTCTATTAACCACATCAAATTATCGTCTTACAGATTTATTGTTAAGGACCAACAAAAATATATTTTGTTTTTACATAGATCAAATTAATACAAAAAATTTATAAGCACCAAATTAATGTTTTTTTAAAATTTTACATTATCCCAAATATATTTTACCCTTTATTATTTATTTACTTTTAAAATGAGCATAATTATGGATGTTGGAGACACGGATACTGTACTAGTTCCATAAAAAGACGTGTACGTGTAGGAACTAAAATAAATTAAATAGTGTTATATTTAAGTTTTATTTTTTAAAATGCATATGCTAAATTACGATTATTACTTTTTTTAAGTTTTGGATTGTAATATATTTATATTCTTTAGGGATGGTGGGGGGCGACTCAAGATATTTAATTACCAAAGTCAGTCAAATATTAGAGAGGGGCGATTTTTTTTTATTTTTTTTTTGAAGTGTAGCTCTAACTGTTTTTTATTGTTTAAGAGGGTGCCAATTATTATTAAATAAAGACGAATTTTATTTTTTGAAGTGTAGATGTTAACAGATTTTTATTCTTTAATGCGGCTGTACAATATATACGTAGGACTGTCCCTGAAGTCAAAGACATAACCTATAAATATATATCTCACGTAATTTTGGTAAACCATCGCTTTCTAGCTCTAATGTAAAAGTTTCTTAAGATTATAAAAAAGTCAAACTCATTTAATTGAATAAAATATGTTTATTATTATAAAATTTAAAAAATTGATATTAACTTAGATTTTATAGAAAACAAATTTCTTATGACTCAGGCTGCAGGAATAGGTGCTGAATCGATCTGGCACATTGTGTGTTTCATCAATAATCTACCATTTTCCATACAAGCAAGTAGTTAAGCACTTTGTAAAAGCAGAAGATGTCCCTTCCAGCTTCAACACTTGCTTCAACTCAACATGCAGTATCTGACATCATGCGACCTTTTACGAGTTTTGCTCCTTGCCTGTGGGGAGATACTTTCCTTCAATATGCTTATGAATCTAAGGTATTCTATTATAATCATATACACCCCTCTAGTTTGAAATATATATCATTTAATTTTTTTTATTATATATGAAAGCACTTTCAGATGTAAAAATTGCTTCATCCTTGGGATTAGTCTAATTCCAAGCAAGAAACTCATCGTGTATAGTATATGAAGATAGGAACAAGACAGTGAGTTCAACCGTAAGGGAGATAAGCATTGAATAAAATTATAAAAATAACATTTTATTTGCAAAAATAAAATTGTGTTATTTAAAATATTAAACAAAAAAAAGAATCACAATTTATTTCACAAAAATACCATCAAAATCTGTGTACTTTTTTTTTTCTTTCTCTTTCAAGCGTTGTACTTCTCTCTTTACAAACATGATAGATATCAAATTAATTGTCGGATGGAGTGTTCATAAAACAAGAGAACAGAAGTGTTATATAATGTAAATTTTGTTGAAATTTTTGTTAATATATGTTTCTTCTTCTTTCTTAGCATGGTTATGTATAATTTTCCTAGTTTCTTGTGTGCTTTAGGGCTTAGAACACAATTTGAAAATCTTCTCCCTTTATATGACCTCCTTCCACTTAGGGTGGTATTAAGACTCTTTTTTATAGTAGTAATAAATTACTTCTAAAGACATTTGGGATAAGTACCCATTAATTACTTTTTATAATTTCAAGAATTAGCTCATTTCTTTAGAAATTATCATCATGCACATCGTTAATATTACTCCCTTCATTTCTTCTAATTGACTAATATTTTAGCATTAAGAAAAATATATATCATATTATATATTAACTTATGTATTAAAACGTCAATTTCAAAATTTTTCTTAAACAAATATTGGTGTCTTGAAAGACATATATAATGCATTTAATGAGATTAAGAGAAGAATAAGAATAATTTTAGTAAAATTGCCCCTAATAAAATACTATTATCTTGAAATACTTGTTTTTCTTAATCTACGTGAAAATCTTAAACATCTGTTATTTTATAATAGAAGGAATATATCTCAAAATCACTTGAATTAATGTTAATTTGGAAATTTGCAACTAACACTTCCAACACGAACCTTGCATGACACAGTAGAAAGGCCAATTTTTGAGAGATTTTGAGAGAAAATCTCTAAAAATCATTATTTTTTCTAATTGCTTTTTAGACTGATAACAACCTTTACACGTATTTTTAATATTTTTTGATGTGTTCATTTTTAAATAATAAAATAATAATATTTTTAACACATACTCTAATTTTTTTTCGCTATCAAAGATTAAAAAATCTGAAAAATTATATTATTGTTTTGAAGTACACATAAAATATCTCCTTAAACCAAATTTAGTACAATCATTGTTATAGCTTGGATAAGTATCTTTCTTTTTGTTTTAGGAGAGAATTATAATCGATTTTACAAGTGGAAAGGAAAATGGATTAACCGAATGAGAAATGGACAAAAATACATTTTTGGGGGGTGTCAAATTCACTTATTTATAATTTATATATCACAACTTATCTGATTATGCTTACTTGAGATAGCAATGAATAAGTACATATTTTCATAGAAACAACAAAGGAAAAATGTATTCTCATACAAGTTTTTTTTATTCGCAATAATTACGAGTGTGAATTCAAAATTTATTAGATGCTCCATAAACGATTAACTAAATGGAACTATATTTACAGGAAGTCAGTGAAAATGTGAAGCAACAACTTGATATACTAAAAGAAGAGGTGAAAAGAATGTTTCAATCATCAAATCAAAGTACCATGGAAAAACTAAACTTCATTGACTCAATCCAACGTTTCGGTATATCCTATCATTTCCAAGAAGAGATTAACGAAACATTGGGACAAATTCACAACACTTTTACCAAAAATAACACCATTATCATCAGTGAAGATGTCAATCATCACTTTCTTGCTCTACTCTTTCGTTTGCTCAGGCAACAAGGATATCAAATTTCATCGAGTACACATAGAAATTTATCATTGATATTTAGATAAGAAAAATAATATTCTATGCCACTAAAGTTATATGTTAAAACTCAAAATCCATTAAATAATTGTGATCTCTTATATATAGCTGCATTTAATTAATTATGCAGATGTATTTAAGAAATTCAAAAATGATCAAGAAAAGTTCAATGAAACACTTGCCAATGATATTCAAGGGTTGTGTAGTTTGTATGAAGCTGCACATTTAAGAACTCACAAAGATGTTATACTAGAAGAAGCATGTGACTTTTCAAATACTCAACTTAAGTCCTTGGCCAACAAACTGTGCCCATCTATTGCTACACAAATCAATCATTGCTTAAGACAACCTTTTAACAAGAGTGTACTTATGTTCGAGGCAAGGTATCACATGACTCTCTATGAAGAAGATCCTTCTCATAACAAAACTTTGCTAACCTTTGCGAGAGTAGATTTCAATATTCTTCAAAAAATGCATCAAAAAGAGATTGGCATTATAACCAAGTAGGTTCCTTACTGTTATTCTTTTTCTCTTTCTGTTATGATTTATTGTAATATAATATCATTATAAAAAATAATATAATAAAGAACGAATCATATTTAATTTTTTAAAGGTGTAATATATTTTCTTTTTCATAGGTGGTGGAAAAAATCAAATATTGTGAAAAAGGTGCCTTATGCTAGAGATAGGTTAGTTGAGAGCCATCTTTGGGCATTAGCATTTTCCTGCCATCCTGAATACAACAAAGGAAGAATGTTTGGAGGAAAATTGACGGCTCTTTGCGCGATTCTAGATGATACTTATGATGCTTATGGCACTATTCAAGAACTTGAACTCTTCACAGAAGCAATTCAAAGGTTAATGTGTTGTACAAATTATTTCTTATATATTCAATAGAAAGATGACCTTAAAAATAACATGATTGACTATAGAAGTTTCTTCTTCTTTTTTCTCCTCTTCAGATGGGATATTAGTTCCATTGAGTCCCTTCCACAATGCATGAAAGTAGTATTTGAAACAATTCTAGAGTTGTGTGAAGAAATAAAGTTGGAGACATCTGAGAGTGGAAAATCAAGCTTTGTGGTTCCGCGTTTTAAACAAGCTGTATGATTATTTCTATTTCTATTTTTTTTACTCGAATACTTCTTTACATGATTAATTTAGTTTACTTTGTCACTATATTGGTTATTTTACTTGCAGATTTGTGAATTAGTAAAAGCTTACATGGTTGAAGCAAAATGGTGCCAAGAGGGTTTTGTTCCAACATATGATGAGTATAAAGTTAATGGCATCTTCACTTCTGTTTTCTTTCCTTTAATGATACCCTTTATTGGACTTGGAGAATTTGCAACAAAGGATGTATTTGATTGGTTTTTCAATGATTCAAAGATTGTTGAAGCTGTATCAATTATTGGCAGAGTCTTGAATGACACATCATCACATAAGGTACCAATTCATTTCTAGTTGACATTTGAAACTTGATTTGACATACATCTTCACATTTATTTGTCTTAGTATATGTTTTTTGGATAAGCCAAAGGTTTATTCATGAAAGTTAGTGTAACCAAAAGCACAAGGTGTTCCTTGGTTTCTTTACAAAATGGAGTACCATTTGTACAAACAAACACTAAGGAACACATTTAGCAAGATACTTAAAGACACCATGTTAATTTCCTATTACAAGAGACCATAACAAAAATATATGATAAACAAATGCTTGCACCCTTCCAACTGCTAGTTTGATTTCCAAACCATTGTATATAAATGTACCACATTGACTTTAGCCAAACTTAGCTAATGAAACCTAAATTTGTCGACGTCACCTTCGAACCCCATGAAGACATCAATACAACCATAGAATCAATATAACCTTAATTAATAAATGTTGATAATTATTACATCCCTAATTAAACTTTTTGGATTTGTTTTGATCAATAGTTTGAGCAACAACGAGTACATGTTGCCTCAGCTGTGGAATGTTGCATGAAACAATACAATATTTCGCAAGCAGAGGCTTATAACTTCATTCGCAAGGACGTTGAAGATTATTGGAAGGTTATAAATGAAGAATGCCTCAAGTTAAATGATATCCCAAAGTCTGTGCTTGAAAGTGTAGTGAATTATACACGTGCATCAGAAGTTATATATGAAAATCATCAGGATAAATTCACAAATGCGGAATTACTGAAAGATTACATCTTTTCATTGCTTATGGATCCCATGTGCATCAATGAACATTAATAGAAAAATCTGTTTCATGAATAAATAAGTAATACATCATATATCCTGTTATATACAGCTGTAAGATGTACTACTATAGTGTGACATAAAAACTAGCATAAATAATTGTATAAGAGTAAATTGTAGGTTTGAAAGTTGATTCATCCTACATGAAACTCTCAATGTGTGAGTTGTGACAAACATTGTTATTTTTACTAGTGTCTCTATAATGTCATTTGCTTAATTACCAAAATAATAATGTATATCTATCCAAGCCATTTGCCTCATTTTTTGTATGTATTTTAGTTTGTTTGTTTGTAGGTTATAATAATTTAGTTCGTAGCATTTCCTTTCTAGCACTAGGTTGGGAGTACTATCACGCGACTACCTAACATAGTGCGTACTCATGATGTTGATCCCAAAGATACTCATGATCATGAACATGCATTATGTCAAACGTCACTCATGAACAACACATAAATTTCCCTTGTGCTTTTGGATATGGCAACTTCATACCCACCATCATCATCCCTGGTTATATCAAGATACTATGCACTACTCATCAAATGTCAACAATCTCAATTCATTTAATTTGATTATCTTATCAAGTCTTGCACATAGATTCTCCTTTTGCTTTTGGATATGGCGACTTCGTACTCACAATCATTATTCACGGTCCGCATCAAGGTTATACGTACTACAAGTCAAACATTAACAATAATTCTCATTATCCATTGGCTTACATATAACACTCATTTTCAAATTTTATGAATGTAAACCTTAGAATTACCTTTTAAATCTTATCATTTTTTCTTAGTTTAATCCCATTAATGTATTCATATGTTTCTTCAAAAGAAATTATCAAAATTGTAAATAGTTGTCTAAAATTTATTTTTTTAATCATTTTGATTCTAAAATATAATTTTATTCATGTTAATTTCTTAATCACATTTAGTTAACTAATTCTCACGTTAGACTTTCTATAATTTATATATATAAAAAATACTTTTTATACTTATCACAATTCCAAATCATAGAGATATAAGAAAGGTTAGATGGTTAAGGGAGAAGAGAAGGAGAGAAAGATCACATGTTTGATCTTTATTGTTAACAAAATTAACATTTGTCAATAAAAAAAATTCAAATCACTTTATTAAGAGTTTGTTTTTGGATTTTATTAAGAGTTTTAAGTACTATAAACGTCTTATTAAAAAAATTAATAATATTACTAACTCTAATACCAGCGTTTGTCCAACAAAATAAAACTCTAATAGCTGCGTAGATTCCTAGTGTAAAACTTCTAACCCTCTTATATATATGGAAAACTAAAATGTCTGGGTTTTGCATTGTCTATTATTACAGTAGTTACGTGTCACAGTCTCATGCTCCTTGTAACGGGCTTCGGGAAATTTTCTTATCAAAATTTTTGTGGCTTATAACTTAGGGATATGATTGTAGATATTCGATTCCAATAACACTATCTTTAGTTCTACTTTTCTTGGTACAGTGAATATATTTTTTTAAATCGGAAAACAAGATATATATATATATATATATATATATATATAATATTTTAAAATTTTGAATTAAAATCTCGCATAACAATCAAATTTCTAAAATACTCATCTAACAAAAATCAAATCAAATCTAAAAAATATCTTAATTATGTCATTCTCTTTCAAGATATATTATCCTCAACCCAACATAATTAATGTTACCACTGTCCCCCAAATGCCACCACCAAATTTTTCGCCATTGTCGTCACCTTATCACCACATATCACCACATACTGTTAAGTACAAGTGTGAGTTAAAAAAGTCCCACATCGAATAAAAAATAGAAAAATTTAGCACCATATAAGTGAGGAGAAGACCCATAAACTTGAGCTTTAAGGTTTTGGGTAAAGTGTGGTGTCTAATTCACTTATATGGTTGCTCGTGTAAATTTCTCCGATATTTATCCCTCTCGATTTAACAACAAGTGGTATCAGAGCGATGGTTTGATTTGGTGACCAGCTAGTTTGTTTAGACGGTGTTTGTGGATCCATGGACATAAGATCCTTTGTATCAAAAGTCTTTCTGGCGAGTGAGTCCATGCATGTGTAGGCCAGACAGCGAGTCTTGCAAGTGTTGTTGCAACGGTATAAGATTTGGTTTCCGATCGAGGGAGAGTTTGTTTACCATGTCGAAGAGACTCACACTTGAGGGGGAGATTGTTGAGTACAAGTGTGAGTTAAAAAAGTCCCACATCGAATTAAAAATAGAAAAATTTAGCACCATATAAGTGAGGAGAAGACCCATAAACCTGAGCCTTAAGGTTTTGGGTCAAAATGTGGTGTCTAATTCACTTATATGGTTGCTCGTGTAAATCTCCCCGATATTTATCCCTCTCGATTTAACAACACATATCACTGCAATATAACTTTCATCGTTGTCATTCTTGATGCTATCACCATCGTGCTTGTAACTATCATTATCGCGTCCATCACAGTGCTGACAACATCGACAATGATTGTAGCAACAACAATCATGATAATGGTAGTGATAATCATAATGATAGTGATTGCGACAAGAGTCACAATGATGATGATGATGAATTAATTGAGATATTTTAGAACGTCATAATCAAATTTTTTTTATAGATTTGATGTAGTTGTAACATCTTTGCAAATGAATTTCCTTTCTGGTGTAATGGTGACTCTTCACATTTTCCATAAGGCAATTGTAGGCTCGTTTATTGTGAAGGCCTGATGTCCTTCATTTGGTTTCTCATGCTAACTATCATTGAGACCATATGAACTTCTGAAGAAAGGAAGTTTTCCAAACAAGAGTTCTTCAATAAAAGGAAATTGAAGAAACTGTTTCCCACAATGGCTCTAATGTTGGTGGTGGATACTAGGAAAGACATTTTGGCTATCCAAATGGCGGTCCTCAGGGAGCAACTACAATTGATATATTTGAAGACTCTAATGCTGAAGTAAGAATGTAAATCAAAGAGGTGAGAATAATTAAGTGGAGTTAGTTCATGATAGTGAATGTGGTCTAAATTTTGCATAACCTTAACTCGTTACCTCTTCAGCCCTTCAGTTTTGGCTCTTCTTCCCCTTTTCTTTATTATTTGGTGGATATTCCTATCTTATTTTGTTGCAGAGTGTTGTCCCTCAATCTGCAACTTGACTCCACCATGTTACGCTCTTGACGGTGAATGTATAAGTTTCATGTTTGTTAGAAAAAAGAGGAGACCAGAGATAATATATAGAAAAGATTCTTTTCATTTAACACTTGGCTACATGATTTGGTGTTCTATTTACAGTAAAACAATTCATAAATATTATATAACTCTTCAATTAAGACACTAAATGGGTATAATATCATAACCCTTTAAATACATAATGATTACAAAAATAATGTCCTTTAATTTTTATTAACTCAGTCATTTATCTTCTAATAGTAACTCACAATTCTTCATTTTCTAATTATTATAATTCCTAACAATTATGCTCTTCACGGTAAATGTTTGAGTTTCATGTTTGTAGTTTTCCTCCACCGCAAAGCCTTGCCTCTTACATCCCTGGCTCTGCCAGCATCAACAACGTTGTTGGGTGCATCACTGGTTGCACTCTTCCACCCCACAACCATGCACCTAGATCTCAAGCTTTCCGGGAGAAGCACTCAAATATGAAAAAGATTTATAAAATCATGCACGTGAAGTAACCCATCCGACCCTCCCGTAACCTGTTCAACTCGAACCCAATCCAAAACCAAAGGCCAATTGGTCAATGATCTTTCACAATTTTTATCATTCGAATTTTAACGGTTTCAACATTTTTTACCCATATCCAACCAATATCGACCCCTACCTCGTGGTATGACCTATTCGAATACAACTCATATGTACCCCTTTTTCAAAGTAACCAAATCTTACCAAAACATAAGAGGATGACACTAAATTCAACAATAAAGAAAAAGGCTACCGCCTAATGTGCAAAAACATGCTTGGAATCACTTTCTCATTTTACCTTATGTTTGGCAAAAGGAAAAGAATACTTTAAAATTTATTTCCAAAAAAATAAATAAAAAGAAATATTTTTATTTCAAAATTAATTATTCTCTTTGATTTTCTTTCAGTTTTCCTCCAACCAAACAAGAAAAAAAAATATTTTTATAAAATTATTATAGATGATAACTTTTTTCTCTAAGTATTTAAAATAACTAGATGACATACTCAACACTCGAATCCAAAACCAAAATCTTTGATTAAGTTAAAATAATCGCATACTAATTGATTCACGTGCTTGATGATGTACATAAATATAGTCAGAATACTCACTAAGAGAATAATTAAAATGAATATACTAAATATATATATATATTATGGATTTTAATTAATTAAAAATATTTAATAAATCATATTAAATATATTTGCTATATTCTTGGACATTAATTATCCAGATTAGTAATGCAATTCAAATTTAAACTGTAATTAATGATGAATAATTTCTATAATAAGAAATAATTTTAAAATAGCTTGTTAGAATATTAATTAATAAATTAATAACATAGTATACATTTTAATAATTAATTTAAAATATAATTAAAATTTTCAAAATATTGTCAATATACATTTTGAATATTATATGCATTGGGTAAATGGTTTTTAAAAAAGTCGTATGGTTCTAGTGAAATTAAGATAAAATTTCTTAAATAAAATCTCTACTTTATGTGTTTGTTAATGTAAAAATGTGATTAAAGTATATTTATTAAAAGTGATCGATCAAAATTTTCAATAGAATTTAGTCATCAATAAATAGTATATTTATTTTACCATTGAAAGCTTGGTAAGACCAATTTGTAAAGGCAGTACTGTTAATAGGTGTTCGTAAGGGTTCTGGTTAAGAAAGTAAAATGGAAAAAGCTTCTATGAGAATACAAAAAATGCGCTCTCATTATTTTCATTAAATATTTATTGTTTTAATTTCTTAATCTTAGGATAGTGATTAGCAACACATATTTGTAAATATTTTTTAACTTTAACAAATGTACATTGAAGCTCAAATGGTCTCCCAAACATACATAGAAGATATTTCCCATCTATAATATGATAATAATATATATTTTTTAATGTTATCATAAAATCACAAATGATTGTATATAATAAATTTGGTAACTTTTACAACAATTATTTTAAAAGACATATCAACAATAATTTTTTAATTAATAAAATAAATAAATAATGAAACTCAATTTAAATACTATAAAAAAGAGAAATACTAATAACATAATCTTTTAAACATAGCTTTTATTAGTAATTAAACTTTATTAAGAAAATCACAAATTTATATAGATCTCACATAGCATTTAATATTTCTCTCTCGTATTGTTATATTTTTTAAATAAATTTAACTAATATATAAAAATATAAATGTGTTAAAGAGTAGTATGTTTGTATTTCCAGAGTTATTTCGAAATATTCTTTAAGCTAAGTAGGCATTGCAATGGGGTGGGATGGTGGTGGGTATTACATTCTCTGCCCCCGACTCAAAAACCGTTCCCCACTCCTGCCCTCGATCCCCGTCGAGTTTTAAAATTCATCCTCATCCCCACTCCAACTGGAGATCAAGTTTTCCCTGCCCCGCCCCACCCCCGCTTATTTGATTAAAATTTTAAAAAATAAAAAAAAATAATATAGTTTTTTTATTGAAAAATAGGAAAAAAAATAATTACGTAACAAAAAAATAATGACTAACCCACATTTAAAATATGGGATCATAATTTAAAAATTACAAAATAAAATCAATCAATTCAATTAAAAAATTATAAAATAATATTTAATTTTTTTAATATTATTTATTACGGGGTGGGGGCAGGGGCGGGGGTGGGTACGGGGTGAGTATCAGTAATCCCATATTCGCCCCTGCCCCCACTTTTGACTACCAGGAAAAATCTGAATCCAATAAATTTGAATTTTCCCCATTAAAATCGGGACAGATTCGAGTGAGTACCTACGAATTTCGGCCCCGTTGTCATGCCTAAAACTAAGAATATTATTTAAACTAGCTAGTAGGAGTATGTGAATGTGTACATTGTTTTGTTTAATCCTTTGGATTGGAGTGATTATTATATTTCTTAGAGCATTTGTAACGAGTTGTTAAAAAAAATATTTTGGTATGTCACGTGTGTGATTTTAAGTTATTTAAAATTAAAGAGAATGATTTATATAAATAATTATTGTTCATGGATTATTTAATTTTATATTAAATATAAAAAAAGAGAAATAAAATATTATGAGTTAAATAATTTATTAATCAAAGTACTCATTCAAAAAGATATTAATTGAATTAATAATTAAAATTAAGGTGGCATAAATTGAATTCCATGTATGAATCCGGTTAAACGGTTAAAGATAGTCTACACCACGTGATATCCGACTTGATATCATTATTACTTATTAGTCGCAGCAAAGAAACTGAAGCAGCAGCAGCAGGAGGAGGAGTAGTATATAACGCACAACAGCAAACGAAACAGAGAGAAGCCCCAAAGCGCTACTGAATTCGAAACTGAAATAATTAACAATGGCCGCAACCACATTCCCCTCCGACGATATCGACGACCTCCGCTCGCCGATGCTTCCGCCGAGGAAGAAGCCGGCAACGGAGAAGCTCTGCATTGACGACATGCTGCGGAAGCACTGCGGCGAGTTCGGGCGGTGGCAACTCAAGCACTTCATCCTCACCAGCCTCGCGTGGGCTCTCGAGGCCTTCCACACCATGGTCATGATCTTCGCGGACCGCGAACCGGACTGGAGGTGCGTCTCCGGCGCTTCCTGCCCAGACGGCGGAGGTGGCGGTGTCTGCGGCCTGTCGCCGGAGTCGTGGGAGTGGGTCGGCGGCCGCGGTGGCTCCACTGTGTCCGATTGGAGTTTGATTTGCGGAGATAAGTTTAAGGTCGGATTGGTTCAGGCAGTTTTCTTTGCTGGCTGCATGATTGGTTAGTTCACTTTCTTATCTTCTTGATTCTTCTTTCTATACATGTCTTTGATATGCATAATCTTCCACTGTTTTATTATAATTTTTTTGTTCTTAAAATTTTTAATGGACAACATTATACAGAAAATTAATAAAACAGTGACCAAATTCAGTGATAAAAATGGCTTTTTTTTTTATTTTAGTTTTTTTATGAGAGTATCCTCAGGATTGTGATAAGAATGGATTAATTACGTAATTTAGTGGCATTTTAAAAAGGTAAAATATGTTATAATCTCTTAAAATATTTCAAAATATTAATTTTAGTTTTTATAAAAATTTAATGTGTTTTTAGTTTCTTGTGGTTTTATTTTAGTCTCTAATTAGAAGCTGAAATGACATGAGTTTTTAGCAAATATAAAAACAGAAACCCCGGATAATTATATTATTGAAGCGCATAATTGAATTGGTTGAAGATCACAACATATTTTGAATAAAAACATCCTGTTTATTTATTTATTTTTCTTAAATTATATCTATCTATCTATAATTCTATCTATATAAATAGATAGAAATCTATAATTATAAATTTTTGTTTGTTATCTCATCAATTAAATTAAAAATTCACTTTATAGGAACGATCATCAATCACATAAATTAGTTATATCTCTTTAAAATTGTTATATTTTATCTAGCATTTCATAGAGATAAATGATATGTGAATACTGTAGATAATTTTCTCCTTTTTCTTCTGTTATTCAAATTAATATTCAATGAAATTAATAAAACAAAATAGACCTTTCAAAAAAAATAAAAAAGAAATAAAA
>PYAF01001286.1:1606240-1640543 GCA_007407185.1 Glycine tomentella
CACTTCCAATTTAGTCTTATAAATAAATAAAAAAAAAGCAATGTCAATCCAAATTTATAGACTCTATTAACAAAATAATATAATAATATCTTCATGTTGAATTATATTATGAGTTAAACTTTTTATATCATTAACTAATCATAAAATATTATTAGCATGAAATTTTAAAATAATTATTTTAAAACTCCAGATACTTTTTAGTTTGTCATTGTACATCTAAGTTTGTCGTTGAATGATAATGCAAAAGTTTTTAGATAGTCAGTACATATACTAATACTTCTTATAGTATTTAAGTAATAATTTCTTATCGCAATTTTTATAATATTATTGTATCCAATTTTTTTTAGTCATTTTCTTCCTAGCTCTTTTAAGATAATAAAAGATTTATAAGAATTTGTGGTATAAGAAAGATTTTTGTTGGTAATTTTTTCAGGTGGTGGAGTATTTGGCCACCTCTCAGACTCGTTTCTTGGAAGGAAACATAGCCTTGGAGTAGCGAGTGCCCTAAACGCCATCTTTGGCTGCCTAACAGCACTATCTCCTAACTACTGGATCTACGTTGTCTTTCGCCTCCTCACAGGTTTCAGCACCGGTGGGGTCGCCCTGTGTGCCTACGTCCTTGGTTCTGAACCAATCGGCCCCAAGAAGCGCGGTACCATTGGCATGTGCACCTTCTACTTCTTCTCAGGAGGCATTGCACTTCTCTCTGGTATTGCTTATGTCTTCCAAACGTGGCGCTATCTCTACATAGCCTCCTCCATCCCCTCCTTTCTCTACACATTCCTTGTCCTCCCCTTTCTATTCGAGTCCCCGAGATGGTACCTAGTTCGCGGGAGAGTAAGCGAGGCCATGAAGCTCTTGTCTGCCATTGCTTCTTCCAACGGAAAACACCTTCCTGAGGGCATTCTCCTCGCGCTCGACGAAGAAGCCAACAATGAATCCTCGTGTCACCGCCGAAATTCCGACGATGGAAGGTTAGAAAACAAGGGTGGCGCGCGTGTTGGATCCATCGTAGACATTGTCCGCTGCCCCACCACACGGGTGCGGCTATTGATCGCGATGATGCTTAATTTCTTGTGCGATTTTGTTTACTACGGCCTTAGCTTAAACGTGGTGAACTTGAAAAATAACCTGTACTTGAACGTGTTGCTTAACGCGGTGGGGGAGATGCCGGCATTTTTGATAACGGCGGTGCTTTTGGGCAAGTTTGGAAGGAAACCCTTGACGGTGGCAACAATGTGGTTCAGCGGGTTCTTTTGTTTGATTGCAAGTTTAATGAAAAACGTTGGGGTGTGGAAGATTTTGAGAATGGTGTGTGGTGTTTTGGCGGTATCTGGGATGGCAGGGACTTATAATTTGTTGTATATTTACACAACAGAGTTGTTTCCAACAGTGGTGAGGAACACAGCGCTTGGGTTCACTACACAGACGGCTCAAATGGGAGCCTTGTTGGCACCTTTTGTGGTGGTTTTGGGTGGTTGGTTGCCCTTTGCAGTGTTTGCAGCTTGTGGGATAATAGGAGGAGTGTTTGCTCTTGTTCTTCCAGAGACATCAAACCAACCCCTCTATGATACATTCAGTGGATTGGAAGCTGGACTTGCATGATATTAGTTCCTTGCATTATTTACTTTTTTTCTCTCGCTTAAATTAGGGGTTGTTTTACTTTTAGATTTTGTCTTAATTATATATATTGTATTTCAGTTTGTATAATTAAGCATTTCTTGTGCTTTCATTTAGTTTTAATAAAATTATCTGGCTCATTTTAGTTACTTGTATTAGTTACTTTTTGTCCCTATCAATTTTCTTTGTTTTTTTTTTTTTTATTGAGGAGGGACCTGACAACTCCTAAATTCCAAGGCTTCTTAATGTTTGATATCGTTTTTTATATTTTAAAACGCAATTTTATTAATGATTAGATTAAAATATCCTTTAACATACTATTTTGTAGACACCTTGTTTTATTGATTTAAACTTTTTAAAAATGATAAAATTTTGTGATTTTTGTATTATATTCAATTATTCTTATTCATGGTTATGTAATTTTTAATAAATTATGATTAATTAAAAAAAGTAGCTACTATTGGCCCTAGCCTTTCCAAAAAAAAAAAAACTCCATTTTGTCCTCCCTCATCCCCCCATCATCTCACCCACTCCATTGCACCCCCACCTTCTTCTCATTAGTTGTGATAGAAATAGACATAAAAGTGATGATGAATATGATGATGATAAATTTGAGATATTTTAGGATGTCATAAATTAATTTTTAAAATATTTGATTTTCTATTTATTAAATCTTATAAAAATTTTATTATAAATGAGTTTTAATTTAAATTTAAAAAAATATTTTAATTTCGACTCTTTATTTTAATATAACAATTGAGATTAATTAATCTTATTCTCACATATAAAAGTTATTATCTATAACACGTTATATATATATATATATATATATATATAACGTTACAATGTCAGATCGTAACTCCAACGTGCCTCGGTTACCCAATATTAACATATAAGTCATGTAAATACAGGATAACCAAGGGAATCAGCACCGTCTTGCAAAATACCAACAAATAAGTCATGTAAATATTGGAGGTTTTTCCCAAAATCGAATGGTTTGTGTTATACTTCTTTAACTCTATTGCATTTATTTTCTGCATGCATAAAGGTTTTCAACAGTGGTTTCTCCCATTCAAACCAACTTCTCCTTTGTCTTAGGTTCCATGCCCAATTCTTCTTTAGCCAACTCCTCACCGCACCACTCTTGTTTTCCAAACTTGTTTTGAGATCCCATATAATCTACTATATTTTGAGCACAATTTTTCTCCCCCAACCAAAACCTCTTAAAACTTCACTGTTTTTCCATCCCTATTTTCCATGTTATCGACTTCTCAAACCAACTCTATTGATCATTATGAAATTGCATTATGTCTCACCATATATATATATATATATATATATATATATATATATATATATTAATGTTTTGTCGCCTCATAATATTTTCAATCTCAAAATATAATATAGCATATTTATCATAAACAATGTTGATCTGACTCAATGTGGGTTTTCTCTAATGTGAAATAAAGTCGACCCCAAAACCGAACTAACTTGTTTGATCCATCTGCTATCCAAATAAAACAATTGTTAAAGCTTAAAAAGGATGGTGATACAAACACTGAAGTTTATGCATTATGGTAATTGACATAGGTGCTTTTCATTCTTGTAATTATTTGATTTTTCTTACAACATGCTTCTGGTCCCTCAGGCCTGCAAATTTTATATGATTTTGCTATGCCAATACTGTAGAAATAGCTCTGTAGGTTAATTTGAACTTCAACTGCTTGGACTTGCTATTTTATTTTCTAAAATTTCTTAAAACTAAAAGTACAGGCTTAGCTGGTTGTCTCCTCTGCAATAGACTTGTCATATTTTGCTGTCCTTGCTCTCCTTCCCGAATCAAATGAATGTACATTTAAAGGTCATGGGATAATCTTATTATTCAACGTGGCAGATCCTGTTCCAGTGGCTACCTGGTTTGTAACCAAGGTATGATCCCTTTATGTCTTTGAAAAATTCTGACTATAGGCTAAAAAATTGAGTTATCAACTGTCAGCTTTGAGAATAGTTTCACATTGTTTTTAAATCCCTTTATTTGTATTTCTTCCTCTGTATGGTATAAGGTTTGGATAGTAATTGTGGCTATGGGCTGCAATGCACAAAGGTATATCTAATTTCCTATTCTTCCTCTATGGTAATTAAGGTTATGAAATAATAAAATATGCGTAATTTTTTTAATAAAATATAGTAGGTTTGTTTTCTTGTTCTCTTTGTTTAACATTGCCCAAGGTTTGATATCAAATGAATATTTTTAAGTTTGCAGTCAACCGAACTGTGAGACAAGAAAATGGAATGTGTTGGGGGAAATAAGAGTTGGAATATTTGCAAAACATGATATTCCTATTGGAACTGAGTTAGCTTATGATTATAATTTTGAATGGTTTGGTGGTGCCAAGGTTCGTTACCTCTGTGGTGCACTAAAATGTTCTGGATTTCTTGGAGCAAAATCTCGTGGTTTTCAGGTAAGTTTTAAGTTTTAACTAAGGTATATGATTTGTCTATGGAGCATGAAATTCATACATAAATATTCTCCTAGTTCTTGTGTCTTAGGGGTTTAAGATTGGTAAAAAATTTGGCCTAGACATGTACATATATGCTAAGGGCTAACTGCTGCTGTTGTCAGATTAATGAGTTCAAAACAAGATGGCTAATTCGCCTTTCAAACTGAAGTACACCATACCATAGTTACCAATAACCATACGTAACATTTACTCCTAAAGTGTATTTGGATGTTACTAAGTCACCAAAACTGATTTCAAGTGGGGCCAAATAAACTTATATTTAGCTATTAGTCCCTTTGTCTACTGTTTATGTAAGAAAAAAATTACTAGTATTAACTCTGTTATTGCTGCTCATGACAATATGAATGAAATTTGTTTCCAGTGTCCACAAAGCATTTTGCCTTCAGCATTTCTCCTAAATTACTAGTATTAACTCTTGTTTTAATTACGCAACATAAAATAACTGCTCATGACATGCTTGGGCCCAGTCTTTGGGATGCATGGAATTCTGTTGGTCAACAGTAAGATTTGTACCTCCCTTTTGTTACTATAGGTTCATTTTTAATAGCTGCAATTAATTGAAACTCTTCCTATATAAGCCACATTAACATTTTAGTTCTGGACAGAATGTCACCAAATATGGTTGCGTGCATTGCAGTAGAGGCAATATCAATTCTTGAGAAGCTCCATTTGAAAGGGTAAATCCTTGTGATAGTTTATTCAATCCTGTCAACCTTTAACATTACCATTTATTTTGCCATTGTTGTGACTGACTAATTTTTATTAATGAAACTTGTATCATTGAATTAGGTTTGTGCATGGAGATGTGAAACCTGAAAACTTTTTGCTTGGTCAACCCGGATCAGCTGAAGATAAGAAGTTATATCTTATTGATCTTGGTCTCGGTATGTTGTCCATTCAAACCAGTTATTTTATGTTGCGTTTAACTTTCTGTCTCACCACTTGGTAAATGATATTTTCATGGCTTATTAATGTCCCTATGACATGCATTGTCTTCAGCTTCAAGATGGAAGGATGCATCATCTGGTCTACAAGTTGATTATGATCAGAGACCTGATATATTCAGGTTTGTATATTTTATGACTTGTTTGTCATGGCTTTATTTTGCTTTTACATATTATGCATACAAAGTTGTTCAATACAAAGTTGTTCAATAACTTTGTATGTATAATATACTTGTTTGTCTTAGTTTGGCTCTGGTTAAGAAAAGGTTTCTACACTAGTTATCACATGTAGGTTTTAATCATATAGTTTCATATTATGGCTCTTCAGATGTAGTGTAAGTGACTTATTTTAGTTAGAATTTTACAGACAGACTTATGCATGACTGAATTGTAATTGATATTTTGTTGATCTATTATTATGCATGATTTATGCATGACTGAGTTGTAATTGATTTTTATTTTTTTCTACACCATCTAAGACGGTTCTAAGGTATAATCGTCTTAGAATGGTCACATTCTAAGACGGTTATACCACAAAACCGTCTTAGAATGAGTGATTTTTATTTTTTTAATTTTTTTCAACACCTTCTAAGACGGTTGTCCCTTAAAACTGTCTTAGAATGAGTGATTTTTATTTTTATTTTTTTCAACACCTTATAAGACGATTTTAAGGCATAACCGTCTTAGAATGTGACCATTCTAAAACGATCATGCCTTAGAATCGTCTTAAAATGAGTGATTTTTATTTTTTTTTAATTTTATTCAACACCTTCTAAGACGGTTCAATGAGGAACCGTCTTAGAATCATTTGTTACGAAGACGGTTTTATAACCATCTTTGAAAGTGTTACTTTTAAAGACGTTGGATACAAAGACGGTTCTTCAACCATCTTTATATAGGATTTACAACCGTCTTTGATTGCTGCTTTTGTAGTAGTGTCCAAACTATTCAAAGAGATATGTGGTCGAAAATGAATTCCATTTTAGCTTCTTTGGCTTGTGTCAGTTGTAGTCATTTTGGCTTAAAGTCGATGGATGATCAAGCCTAGATAAAACAGGATGGAGCTTTGTTCAAGGAAGAAAAACAATTATGTCCTTGGGAGCAATATAGAGTTGACTTGAATAGTAAGTGCAAAAATAAGTGAAATTTGAGCTACAAATAGTGACCTAGCTAGTTGTTGGCCTACCCAAGTGGGTTAACTTGAGTCCCATATATTTACTTTAAAACATGAAATATGATATGAAAAGTTAAGCTTAGTATATTACTTAATTGGGCACTAATATCAAATGAGTGTAGCTTAAAAACACATGTCACACATATATAGAGTTTGTGTGAAAGGTGGGTTTGATTCCCACAAATGACATCCTTGATGAGGGATTAGGAATTTTAAATATGATTAAACCTTAAATAAAATATTAGTCCTACAGTCATTCTAAAGAAACAAAGTTGAAGTAAACAATCCTAGTTATAGTAATTTAAAAAAATGAACACGAATAAGCAAAAACATATAACTCATGTTATTAACATGTAAATATTAAAAGTCAGTTTCTAATCTAAGCTAAAAAGGAAAAAAGTGATATATTTAAAAAACATGGTTTGTAACATCAATTAAAAGTTAGACAAAAGAAGAAAATATATATTAAAAAAGAAGAAGAATAGATAACAATCTGAGATACCGAAGAGTTAATAAAGGAATTAAAAGCTTACATAGAGGATTTAATAGCCTCATCTACGTATGATTTGAAAAAAAAAATTATTTTTTAATTTTTTTTGAAAGTATATGTTTATTTTTACTTGTTTTATGTTAATTGGAAAGTATATGTATATTTTATAAAAAAAATATATGTTTATTGTTACATTATAAATTAATAAAATATTGGTTGCTTCATTTAAAAAATAATTTCAAAGAAATTTTTTCAAATCATATTCTTGTATAAAATCACAAGATTAAACTTAACTTTTTTTTTATCAATTTGATCTCCTGCATTTTCTTTATCATTTTTAATGGATTATTCATAATTTTCTTATTGATTTAAGAAAGGGTTGTATATTGATCATAAAAGCAGTTGAAAATTTTGGTTGGACGGATAGAATATAAAAATTATAAAAGAAATAGACAGTTGATATATATATATATATATATACATATATATATATATATATATATAGAGAGAGAGAGAGAGAGATGTGGTTTAACCTTATTGAAAATTTGATAAAAAAAATAAGGACCCACAGAATAATTAAATCATTTTAATTTTTAATCAAGTTGTTAACCAGTTAAGGTGATTTATTAAAGTAAGATTTGGTTTAAAAAATTAAGACAAAAGTTAGAGTAACTAAACTTAAGAGTGCTTACGAAAAAAAATCACTCCAAGAAAATAAGTGGGAGCCCAAAACTCAAACTTACCATATGTGATGTGTGAGACCATATCTTACTTCACTCAACCAATTCCTCAGAGTCATTAGTTCATTTAATTATTTCACTAAATGGATGTAAAATTATATACTTATATTATCTATTTTATGGATGAAATATTCTTTTTAAATGATTATAATTTTATATTTTGTAATGGATGTTAACCTTTTCTTTATTTCTTTTTTCAAGAGAATGAGATATTTTATTAAAAATTAAAAGTACATTATAAAAAAAGTATAATAATTTAAATAAATAATGTAATTAATTTTAAGAAGACGCATATAAGAGAAATTTTATTAAAATATTTAACATTCTTCTATAAACTGGCATTACTTTAAGGATATAAGTTAGTTAAACAAGATATAATTAATCTAAATGAAATGAGTGTTACTGTTACTAACCACATGCTTGGGTGAACTGACACTAGTGTCCAGTTTAAGAGGTGATTTCGAGTTCGTGTTTTAAATTTACAACTGCGTTAATTAAATGAGTAAAAAGAAAAAAATGCCATCCATAAGAATTTTAAATATTGGAAGAATACAAGGTAGTAATCTTTTAAAAAATAATCTAAATGAAATGATGACTTGTAAAATATATTCTAAATTCCACATATGCAACATATATGTCAATTATTAGCGTTCTTTAAAAAAGAGAAAAAAGAAAAGCACCCGCACTACTGATATTGTTTTTTGGTCGGCAAATTATATATAACAAGATAAGAGTAAGAGAAATTCCCTTAGAGGTTACAACATAGGAAATAGGAAATATGCAGTGACGATTGAGAAAAATAATTAAAAGGGGATAGTAGTAGTAGATCCAAAAAATTTATTTATGTATGCACTTTTAGTGATGGGATTCAGAGTCAGCGTAATTTTTTTGTAAAAAAAAATTAAAGAAATAAATAATTATAAATCATAATATAAAGGAACAAATAAATAGTTAAACCAAAATACTATTCTGAATTAAATATAACAATGAAAAAAGTTCATTGTAAGTTGTGATGAAATTTCAAAAGATCATGATGATAACATGAAAGTTAGTTTAGATATAAGTATTGAGTTTGAGATCTTTAAATATGAGCTGTTACATTATAGACTAAAATATTTCTACAAAATACATATGGTTAAACTGTACTTCTCATTTCAATGAAAACAATGACTTTAATCACTTTATAAATAAGTGTTAATACATGAATTACAAATAAAAATAATTAACCAGCACCACAAACTATATACCAAGTATTAAAAATAATTAATAAATACTACAAATAAATGCTAAAGATAATTAATATTTTAATGATAAAAATTAATGAGGGCATTGTCCCCAACTTACAAGCTAGATCCGTCCATTTACCCAACAAAGGATCACAAAATATTTAACAATAAATAATGAAAATACTAAATAATCACTGTGCTTATATATAGCACCTTAATTAGCTGATGGTTCCATTTAGAGGGCACTCTTCTCCCCCAACCACTATTGGCCTGCACTACTGATATTATATATAGCACCTTAGAAATTAAAGCACCTTAATACACACGTAAAGATACAGAAATAGAAGGAAAAAAAAAAAAACGCAAAATGACAAGTCCTGCTGAGATGTCGCCAACCACGTTGTCCTTCGAAACCAGTCACCGGGGAAACGACCTCCGGTCACCGGAAAAAAAGGTGTGCATCGACGAGATGCTCCGAAAGTATTGTGGCGAGTTCGGGCGGTGGCAGCTTAAGCACTTCGTCCTCACCAGCCTTGCTTGGGTCTTTGCGGCCTTTCACACCATGGTCATGGTTTTTGCCGACCATGAACCCCACTGGAGGTGCCTCCCCGGTTCGGGTTGCAACGCGGTGGCCGGGAGTGTTTGCGAACACAAACCGGGTTCGTGGGAGTGGGTGGGAGGCCGCACCACCGTGTCGGAGTGGGGTTTAGTTTGTGGTGACAAATTTAAGGTTGGGTTGGTCCATGCCTTGTTCTTCGTCGGCTGCATGATTGGTACGTTCACTTTTTCTTTTGTCTAAATTTTTCATAAATAAATGAAAAAAGGGATTATACATGTTTGTCTAATTTTTTTTAGATAATGATCTAATTCTGACTTATTATATATATATATATATAATAAATTCGTTAATTTTTAAAAGATTTATATTAAAATAATTTAAATGATGATTTATGATTGAATGATAAATGTAAAATTATTTTATATTATCAATAAATAAATCTTAAATTTTAAATAAAATAACGTTAAAAAAAAGTACATAAATTAATGATATTTATAAAATCTTTAAAGTGAAAGGATGTCCATTAATTGTCAGAGTGTGCATATATAATTTGAGTAGCATGTAACATAGTTTTGATTTTTGAAGCATTCTTTTAAAAAAATATTGTGAAGTAAACTCTATTGAAAATGGTAAAACTGTCTACGTCTAATTCCTTATACCATTAATATGTTTTTTCATTCATAATATTGAAGTTGATGATAATTTTTAGCTATTAATAAAAAAATATTAAAAAAAGTGTATTAGAGTATTATCATTCTTCGTAAGACAATTCAATGGGAACACTTTTTTGTGATTAGAAAACAAAATCAAAGAAGCCAGATAACATGTTATTGATTTAAGTTATGAAAGGGACAAATTAAATTTGTTAGATTATGTAATCTAATCAAAATATCAGATATATATGATATATGTGAGATAAGATGATTTTTTATATAAAAAAGAGAGAGATAAGTACAAAATTAAAATTAAATTGCTAAAACTTAGGGTTGTAGATAAAAGTAAATAACATAATATTTACATTCTTTGTTATCAATTTTAAACGTTTTTAATATGTCAATTCATCTAAGTGATAATTTATTTAATTAAATTACCAACTTGTTTTGTAAAGTCACTTTTTCGTTATAGACAATTGCAGTATAAACTTTCTACAAAAACATAACAGCATAATATTAATACGGTAATTTGAGTCACACCATTACATCACCTTTTACGTAATAATTCCATACCACTTTTTCGATAACATTATCCTTTTCTTTTCTATCTATCACATCATCACATTATACTGACCAATTTTTTTCTATAATTTCAAGAATTTGTTGTCCAAAAAATTTCTAAGATAAATGTTGTTGGAAATCCAATTGTTATTCTATATTTAGTGATAAAAAAAGGAAAATATAAAAGATAATAGATATGATATGATAAAAAAAAATAAAAGATATTAATAAAATATTTAAAATAGTGAATCTCATTATTTTTTATTAGTAATTTTCTATTAGTAATTCCAGGTGCAGGAGTATTTGGCCACCTCTCAGACTCTTTCCTTGGAAGAAAAAAAACCCTAGGAGTTGTTTGTGCCCTAAACGCCATATTTGATGATTTCCAGCCGCACCTGGAGCCACCATTCTTGACTCCAGCTGTTCACCAGCCGTCCACCAGCTGTCCGCACATGGAGTTGTCTGCCAGCTATCTTCCAGCCTCACCTCAAGCTGTCCACCAGCTGGCCACCACCCATCCTCCAACGTTCACACCCAAACTCAGCCTATAAATAGAGGTGCCAACCTCAGTTGTAAGCATCACTTAGACACAGAGAAACACCAAGAGTGAATTCATCCAAGTAGTGAGAGTTCTTAGTGAGTGTTGTGTCAGTGGTCTGAGTTTGAGAGTTTTTGTTTTGAGTTTTGTAAATCTCTGTAATTCTATTCTTGTGAGTAATAGAAGTTGTTTTTCTCTCAAATTCGTGTGTACCAACACCCAATTGATCCGTTGGCCTCAACAATATTTGGCTGTTTAACAGCACTCTCGCCAAACTACTGGACCTATGTGCTCCTTCGCCTCCTCACAGGTTTCAGCAATGGTGGCGTTGGCCTCTGTTCCTTCGTCCTTGCCACCGAGCCAGTGGGCCCCACAAAGCGTGGCATCATAGGAATGTTCACCTTCTATTTTTTCTCCGGCGGAATTGCACTTCTCTCAGGCATTGCCTACATCTTCCAAACATGGCGCTATCTTTATATGGCTTCCTCGATACCCTCTTTTCTCTACACAATCATTGTCCTTCCCTTTATCTCAGAGTCCCCAAGATGGTACCTCGTACGAGGGAAAGTAATCGAAGCGAAGAAACTCATGTCCACCATTGCTTCTTCCAACAGAAAACACGTTCCCGATGATGTTCTTGTTCTCCTTGCACTTGACGAAGAAACAAACATTAATGAATGCTTGGAAAACAAAGTCCCACGTGTTGGATCCATTGTAGACGTGGTTTGTTCCCCCATCACACGTGTAAGACTATTAATAGCGGTGGCACTTAACTTCTTTGGTTGTTTGGTGTACTATGGTCTTAGCTTAAACGTTGTGAACTTGAAAATTAACTTGTACTTGAACGTGGTGGTTAACGCGGTGGGGGAGATGCCGGCGTTTGTGATAACGGCGATGCTTTTGGATAGGTTCGGACGGAAGCCGTTGACGGTGGTGATGATGTGGTTTAGCGGGTTCTTTTGCTTAATGGGGAGTTTGATGAGAAATATTGGGGTGTGGAAGGTGGTAAGAATGGTGTGTGGTGTTTTGGGGATATTTGGGATGGCAGGGACTTATAATTTGTTGTTTATTTACACGGCAGAGCTGTTTCCCACGGTAGTGAGGAACGCCGCGCTTGGGTGCACCACGCAGGCGGCGCAAATAGGAGCAATATTGGCGCCAGTTGTGGTGGGTTTGGGTGGTTGGTTGCCGTTTGCGGTGTTCGCGACATGTGGGATAGTGGGAGGAGGGTTTGCATTTTTTCTTCCTGAGACGCGAAACAAACCTCTCTATGATACTTTCGGTGGATTGGAAGCCGGACTTGGTTGATAGTTTCTTTTCAATCAGGCTAATTATGATGTTTAGCTTCCCTGTAAAATCCCTCTGAGATATTCAGACAAATTTCAGTCTTTGAATCGATTATGTGACTAATTCTCCATTCGAATTAAGTTCTCTTTACTCCTCTCCAAGAATATATATAATATGCCAAAATCAAACTTAAATTCTCCATCACAAATTTAATGTTTTGTCAATAAAGTATACTCATTCTTTATAGTTTTACTTACTTGTGTCAGTTACATAATTGTGTTTACATTGTTATTTCACTTAAATTATTCTGTAAGGTTTCAAAATTGATATATTAGGTTAATAAATTAAGTTGGTTCAGTTTTATTTTATATATTACTAAGGTTTCCATCAAAATTGATATATATATATATATATATATATATAGATTAAAATGTTGTACTTTTAAATATTCATCAATGCATTCTAGCTAGTAATATTCATTAAATATATGAACCGATCGCTTAGGATGACCCGATAACATTCTTAAGAGTTGGCGACAAAAAAAAAAAAAAAAATCTTAAGAGTACTTTGGTCCCTTTATTAACATACGTTCCCTGACTAATTTTTTCAACATTCCTGACAATGCCTCAACACACAGAATGAATAAATAGAGAGGGACATGGATCACCTTGTCTCAATCTCCTGTAGGGAGAAAATTCCCTATGTGGGCTATCATTAACTCTCACAGCAAAAGACACAGTGTTTACACGCACACCTCATGATTAAAGAAACCCAACTGATAGGGAAGCCCATAGAGATAAGAGTATGCTCTAGAAAAGTCCATTCCATTTTGACACGTCAAGTTTCAAGTCCACAAAACCAATCAATCCTATTCACACTTTGTGACAGTTCTATAATTAATTTGTGTGAATAGAACATACTATATTATACATCATGGCGTAACAAGATTTAAAATTCATTTTCTACAATTGTAATAATATGATCTTGCAGACTTACTACCTCTTAAATTATTTCTTATAATAAGAAGCGGAGGTAGTACTTATTAATTAATAAATTAGGATATATCATTGGCAAATTGTACTACCGGACCCGCCAACAAAGTTAGACACAAAGGAAGTAACGACATCAAATGAGTGACATCCAAGGACAGACAATGGAGGATCCCCGTAGAATTTAAAACAAACAGCAGCGAAATTTAATTAGTGGATAAAGCACAAATGAACTTCCTTCATGTTCCCTAAGGATCCCTTCACACGCTGCCATGTTCTTCAAAGAAAAAAGGCCCCATATCAACATGCAAAAACCAAAATTGTACAACGATTTACGTGTGCATATATAGAGTATAGCGAATAATAGTCTTAACTCTTAAATAATACCAATAAACACACACAAAAGAAGAAACAAAACACACTAGTGAGTACAATGTGAAGCACAGATTAATGACAATAACGAGGAAAAGGATTTAAGATTTGATAATGATTTGGGCAAAAGTAAAGAAAGGAAAAGGAGCTGCTGTCGAAAAAGAACTTGAAAAATAGGACTAAGATTTAAATTGGCATGTTTTTTCCAACTATACATTTTGATTTATTAAAAAAACTTCAAACTTGATACTGGTTGGCTTATGGAACAGAACAAAAACAGGTAACGCACAATTAATTTCATATCTTGTACCCATATATGCCTTTCTAATTTAGCACATAATATTATTCATATAAAAAACATAATCATGGTAAATTATAGAGTTCAGCAAACTGTGATTGACTAATTTCTGCCTAGAAGTTTAGGCCCGCTTCAGCATTATCACCATCACCACCAACACTGCCAAACCCATAAAAGTTCCTCCCACAGTGATAGGGTCCACGAAGTTTGCTTTTCTATTTCCTCTAGCGTCAATAACCGCTGAAGATGTTTGACCAGTTAAGAACCGGAACATATTCTTAAGGTAAATTTGACACGCTGCTCGCCATTTCAGTTACGGTGAACTTTACGTTGTGGAGAATATTTAGAGAGTCAATAAATGCATACACTGAATCAGAATAAGGTAAGTCTCCCACTCTTTGATCATGAATTCCCTCAACTTCAAAATCAGCTGTTGCAGCACAAATTGCTTTGATTAACATCCAAAAATCCAAATTAAAGGGTGTTGTGCGTAATGGTTGAAAGTTGAACAGAAAAACAAACCCCTTTAATAATGATTACCTGTCTGATGTGATTGGAAAAAATCTTGTAGCGCAGGATTTTGCACGATTGCATTCCATATATTTGGGTCACAAGCAATCGAAGCTAACACTCTGCTTATTAAGGCAAAAAATAAGTGACTTCTATTAGTTCAATAAACGAAGTGCAGCCTAATTAATAAACTTGTTTAGATCTTGCAACGACATATATGTCTTTCGAATATACTTCCATAGTTATGCTATATTCATAGAATTTGAATTTTGATCTAACTTAACCTAAAAAAACTAGCTAATAAGTCAAGGATTATTCTCTAGTTATACATTATTTTAGTCATATCAGCATATCATTAGTCAACATAACATATTTAAGTCACCTAGTTTAAGGACTGAACATTCGTAGCTGTAGTCAATGTAGCATCTTTTAAATCACCTAGTTTACAGGACTCTAGACATCGATATATATATATATATATATATATATATATATATATATATATATAGCTAAATCCAATAACAGCCCGATAACTAATAGCCGGATAAACCCAACAACAACTATACTAACATACATTCTGATACTATTATTATTTTAGATTTTGGGTTTAAAATCCAACTTCAAAAACTAATAACTCATCATAAGAGGGTTTTTCTCACACTTCTTTACATTATTTTAACCATGTCAATGATCAATGTAGGATTTCCAACTTATATTTTCACCAAAGAAGCTTAAAAAAATAATAAAACTCTTCATGCAGTAGTAAAGCAGGGTTACCTGGGCCTCAGGACTTTCACTAAGCAACTGAAAAGCCTGTAAAGCTGGGTTTGGCGCTAAAGTATATGAGATAGCCTCAGTGACATGAGATTTGTTCTCCAACTCAGTCTGAGAAGGTGACATAACAGAGACTTGACCACTGAGAGAACAACCGTCGCATTTGGAAGAATTTGAAGATAAGTATATCCTAAAATATGAAAAATTCCAATGTTAGAAGAAAGATGATTTCCATTAATTAGAAATAAGTAATGAGTAATGCATAACATAACACATGATATCCTACGAAGCATTCATACTTCAATTTGTTTCACCTATCTGTATCCAATACTGTATCCAATACAGATACTTTTTCAAACCTATGAAATATTGATAATTCATTTACTCCATGTATCCTATACCGAACCTGTATGGAATTGACACCCTTACCCTGATCTTCATCACATATTATAACGTGTCCGCTAAAAAAATTCTAAGCAATAATTTGTTCTCGGAAAGATCATTCAACTTAACTCATGTTGCAAATCAAAGAACACGAATCATGATATAGAAAGAGAGAGTATACTTATGAAAAGCATGTTTCAGTTCAGCGGTGGCTGCCTTGGCCTCCTGAAAGCTAGGCACATCGCCCACACCACCCTCGGAGCACCCTCGCCGTCTTCCTCTCCGCCGTCTGCCACTTCCCACTCGTCCCACGCCGCCGTCGTGTGCAGCGGCGCAACGTCAGAAGCCGCCGCGGTCTGCGACGAAGCTCTCTGAACAGAAGGCACGCCCCTGATCTTGGTGGCGGCCAACTTGGCCACCGTCCTCATGGCTCTTCCGCCACCCATGAATGAAGTGAGTGAAGAAGCGAAAGGGCTAATTTGGGTATTTAAATATGCAATGGGTCCCACAAGGCTTCATGCAGAGAAGGAACGAAAGGGCGCTTCATTGCAGGGGTGCTACCTGTTAAGAATCTGAAATTTCACATTCTTCCGTTTTTGTCTTACCAACTACTTGTCACGTTCCCATGCAGTGCAAGAGTCTATCAGTTTTTTTTTTTTTTTTTAAAAAATTAAATAGAATAAATAATATATATGTTAGCTTACTATTTAAACGTTTTTCATATATATATATATATATATATATAGAATAAAAAATATAGTAATTTTTATAATAATTATTTTAAAAAGTACATCAAATAATAATATCATGGATATTTTCTATTATTGTGTTTATATTAATCAAATATTCTTTTTCACAAATCAAATGTTCTGTCTCCGAGAAAGCAAACCAGAAGAACTAAAAAAAATTGTCAATAGTAACATTTATAAGAATTATTATATAATATTTTAAGAATGAATGTATACATGATACATTTAGAGAATATATATATATATATATATATATATATATATATGGCCTTCAGAAATAATTTTAGAGTCCAAACAAATGCAAATTACTTCGTAACTTCTTCAAATAATAAAATTACACCTAAATGATTTATTATATCTTAAGACTAGTAATTTTACTAAAAAATTATACCACTAGATAAATTAATAAAAATGATTTTTAAAAACAGAAACAATAAGTGTACGAAAATTCACATGAAAAATGCAGCAGAAGACAAAAAAATACTTGTTAAGTAAAAGTGAGATGTTTGAAAATGTGTCTAGACAGTGGGTAGGAGTCGCAATCAATCCAGTCAACTTTAAAATAATTTAAAATTAGATTTGGTAATTAGTTTGTTAAATTTGTTTCATGAATTAAATGAGTTAAATTTGAACTAAAAATTAAGTTTGTTAAATAAATAAAGTAAACTTGAACTTGAAGTTGATTTCCGTATGTGATTAATTGAGTTTTCTATTATTTTATATATCCAAGGTGGATAATTTTTTTTATGTGGACTTTATTTGTAATTATGTTTTTTTTGTCATAACTTTTTGTCCTACAAAGCTAATAAAATAAGTTTATTTTTGTTTTTTTATTTAAAAATAAACAATCATTTTATCTAAAATCTACTAATAGATTGAAAATTTTAAATGTATATAGCATTTAAAAAAAATGACTTTTTGTTCATGTGATTTGAAGTAACGAGTTGATTGAGTTGCTAGTGAACTTGAATTGAGTCAAGTTTGAGCTAAAAAAAGATTTATATCGAGCTCAAGCTGAACTAAATATTAATGAGTCGAGGCAAGTTGAACCAAGCTCGACAAAATTCGACCCATTTCCCGCCATGACAGTGGGAATGGAAAATCAAGTGTGATGAGAGAAGTGTAACGCCATGCAATTTTTTTCTAGATATTGTATTTTTATTAGGGTTAAGTTTTTAAGAATCGTTAGATAATTTCTATTATTATTTTACTTTTATTGAACGGGTCTTAGTATAAATTTTAAAATGTATGAATTATAGAAATTGTTAAACTAATATATTATAAGTAATCACAGTCCTTGCTACAAAAGGCATTATTAAACAAATACAAGATTTTTCATACATCAACCTAGTTCATATTTTTACACACACACACACACACACACACACACACACATATATATATATATATATATCATATTTTGTTACATCTTCCTTCTTTGTACATCGTCAACGTCAGAGTACTTCAAATACTGTTATTTATTTACAAAATCCACAACTTATTTTTTTTCTTTAAAACATTTTCTCCAATGATATCCTCTTCACTGATCACGATTATAGGATCCGTGGCAGGGTTAGGATACACAGGAGCAAAGAAGGGGTCGTGTTGGTTAAACTCCTCACTAAAGACAGAGACAGGAAAGTGAGTTTCAAAGTAAATGTGGGCACGCAGGACGGGCTGCATAGTTATAACATAGCAATTTCTAACTTCATCTATATATCATGCTATGTCTAGTGCGTCAAGGAATAGGATGATTGATGCCATCTAAAACATGGAACAAATCTAGTGAGAAATAAAATTTCTCAGTGGGCAAAACTAAAGCACCAAACAAGTTAGTACATTAGTAAATCATCAATATAACCAAATAAATTCATCTAAGAAATTATGCAACTTTATAAATGCATGAAATGAATTTTCCCATGGTGCACATGGCATCTACATATCATACTATATGTAGCTACACCTCGTACTGGATGTAGACGCTGCGATCGTCTTATGCTAACATGCATGATTTTATTCCATGTATCTGCACCTGGTCACTACATATCATACTGTATGTATGGACTTGGAAACAAGAATCAACATATCATCACATAAAATAACATCATATGTACCAAAAATATGGTTAGGCTACCATACTTTATACAAATAATTTTTTTTTTGCTGGGATGCCGGGTTGATATGGCCGGGATGCCAGGTTAATATGGTTGGGATGCCGGGGTGATATGGCTGGGATGCCGGGGTACTGTGGCTGGGTGCCAGGTGTTGTGGCCGGGTTGCCAGTTAACGTGGTCGGGTTGCCGGGTTGCCATGGCCGGGTTGTCGGGTTGACGTTCAAATTAATAAAACAGCCCGAATCTTATCAAAATCACCTCCAAAAATCATCAAATATACATCCAAATATTACTAATATTTTAGCCTATAAATCATCACCTATCCTATGGTTTAAATCAACATTTTTACATCATAAAATACCTTCTAATAACATGAAATTCCAGCCTAAAGTAATAACCATAAATCTGTACATTTTAAACATGTAAACTAGTCCAAATAATTTCTTAACTAGAGATTGAAGCCTAGCCTACCTCAAGTAACTCTAATGAACTGAGTAGAGGATTTATGAGTAACTTTAAAGTAGAAAGTTTTTATGTGAAGGAAAGAAGAAATGGAAGTATACAAAGGTGGTAGAACTTAACGTAAAGAGTGAAGGCTGAGACTTTCATGTAGAAATTTCTGAATGCAAGGCTATTTATACTAGTTTACTTAGTTGGATTTTAAATGAGCTAATTGAGTTATAACTGAGTTAGGATTTAGTTTGGTTACAAAGTAACTAACCTTGAAGATATTAATCCTAAGTTAATCATAACAAATATTCTTTCATTTATGGCTTAGGATACATGGAAGTTTATTAAAGATATGAACTTCAGTTACATATATCCATTTGTACTATATAAAGAAAGATTCTCTTCATTTAATGCCTTTGAAAATTATCTCCTTAGTCATACGTAATTTTCTGCCATGTGTATTTCATATTTCCTAAAATAATTAAGTATGACTTGTGATTGACTGATGGTAAAATATATCTACTGTACCACCAATTGTTTAATATTTTAAAGAAAGATTTTATACACTAATGACTCTAGAATTAGGTGGAATGCTATAATATTTGGCTGGGCTTGAATTTATTTTATATTTAAATTATTATTATTATTATTATTATTATTATTATTATTATTATTATATATTTTAACCAATAATTTCATAATTTAATTATGTATATAACTTGATATATATAATTTTGAGGATGTTACAAGAAGCATAATAGATATTAAAAAAAGGTGGGGAGTGAGGAGTGAATAAAAAGGGCATGTGAGGGCCTTGATAATTTTTAAGATAAATCTTTGGTACAGTAAACAATGACATTGCTATTATTGTGGATACACTTTTTAATGCTTTCACCGAAAGTGTCAAAAAACTTACGGTAACACAAGGGTGTTCTGAGTGAGTTATTTCATTTTCATAATTTCTTTTCTTTGACTAAAAATGATAAGGCATAGCCAAAAATTCTTAGGAGTTGTGCCCTACATTACATCTGAATTTGATTGATAATAAAAGAGTAAATATTCACCAGCGATAATTTTGATTTTTTTTATTACCAAATTTGATATTGACACTACCAGCCATAGTAAATTATCCAATTTATCCTTCTCTCTTTTTTCTACACCGCCAATCCTTCTCTCTGCCTTCCTTACCCGCCCAACTCCCTCCTCCTTATGCGCTCAATCCCTTCTCCTTCTCATTTCTCTATCGAACTAGAGTGGTAAGTTTTTTTTCTTCATATTTTTACTCAACAGAAGTATGTTTCTATTGTGTTCTATGTTGAGGAACACAACGAAATCATACTTTCATTGTGTTCTTTTACAAAACATAAAAAAAATACAAAACAAAAGTATGATTCTGTTATGTTTTTCAACATATAATACAATGGAAACATACTTCCATTATGTATTTTTGGGGTGAAAAAATTGCACAATAAAATATGATTTCATTATGTTATTTAAAAAATTGTACAATATAATCATAATTCCGTTGTATTATTTGGGGAGGGAGGATTGGGGGAATTGCACAACAAAATCATAATTTTGTTGTGCAATTTTTTCACTACAAAAATACACAACAAAATCATGATTCCATTATATTTTGTGAAAATGATATTTTTGAAATAATACTAAAACACATCCACATGGATAGTGCCATTAGTAATTTTGGTAGTACTAATATAACTACCAGTAAACAAACCCAACTCAAATTACAAATCAAGTCCAGACATGGACCAACCTTCAAGTCCGGGCTATTGCTTTATGCACTTCTCAGTTGCTCCTGCACTCTCAGATTTTTTTCTTCTGCCAGAATGACCAATCCAAAATGTAAAATTACATGTTAAAATGCATTTTCTTTTAGCTTCTCAAATGACCAATCAAAGTAAAAAACAAACATTCGGGAGAGAATGCGAGAAACAACTTGAAAAATGCATGAAGCTACAATTACTTCTCACGGGTATTTTATGTTTCCTCAAACAAATAATCAGTTCACTTCTTCAGTGCGGGATAATTATCCATTTGTCAACATGGCGCTGATCACAATATAATTTCACGATATATTCAATGAGCTCAATTTCATCAAACGCCCAAAAATTATCGATCTTTAGAATCCAATTTCAACAAACGGACAATCTTGCACATCTTAACAATCTATCCTCTTGGCAAAAATAGTGAGGATTTAATTTTACAAAAAAAAAAATGTTTGTTAAAGTGAAGGTGATCAACTGCTTCAAAAGCTGATGAATCTATGAAATGGACAATGCTTCTATAAAATATTATTGAGAATATAAGGTTTCAGAAGTAAGTTCCAAAATTGTAAAGGCTTGACAATAGTTAATTGCTAATACTAAAAACCCTAAAACAACCGTAGCATTCTCTTGTGCACCCTCGTGATCCTTTGACATGGTAGGTTGGCAACCTTCCTATAACACATCTAAGGGATGAAAGGTAACAAAACCACCTCACTTAGAATAAGTTCTCTATTACATTTTCAGGATATGCAGAAAAAAAAAATCTTTTGAAGAAGATGAGACAGGTTACCCACTCAGTCTTCAAACTTCATTTTCTTTGGAGCAGGTTGAATGGTACCCACCTGCAACAGCAAATTATATATTTTTCAGAATGAGGAAGTAACCAAACCACAGATTGAGAGCAAAACTGATCAAGATGCAGACTTTTCTATTTTTATGAAAAACAAATGGGCAAAAACAGATTGGTAAAAGGAAAATGCTAAAAATCTCAGGACTAACTGATTTTAATCATCAATAGAAAAGTCAAAAGTCAATGAAAAATCAACTTGCCTCTGATCTTAATTAGAAGCTTCCAAAAGGAGCCAATAAAGGGTTTGACCGACAATAATGGGCTAATTAATTGGCCCGCAAATTGTATTGTTCTCATTTATAGCCCAATCTATTATTTTTTTGGTTGGGTAGCCCATTCTAATCAAGAGTTACTATTTGAACTAATAAAAAGACTTACTATAGCTCATCATCATCATATTTTTTTATGCAGATATAGATATTATTATTATTATTATTATTATTTCTAACTGTCAATGTTAAACATTTCATAGGAAACTACATGAAATTGATATATAACCGTCTTCATCAATATTTACAGAAAGCAAAAGACATTTACTTCGGCCTGTAAGCCAATAAATTATACTTGTCCTTTGAGTCATACTCATACATATGCATACAGTATAATATTAAACTATTTTATATGCCTGTATTTGTCCATACTTTATTGTATTTCAAAAGGCTAAATGTGCAAAAATCCTGTTAGTTCACCACATATACTAACCTACGTACATGTGCATTAAACATAGAGTGAATTATCTATTCACGGCTAGTTCCAAATAAACCTGTTGTTCTCTGATGCAGTGCAAGGTGGGTAAGAGAACCAAAAAACTTAAAAACCTAAATGCTCTTCAAACATAAGGCAATATATAGCGGAAAATTTATTAACCTGGTCAATGATGTCTCCATAATCCACACAATTCTATGTCCTGTTAGAAACACATTTCGACCATTATGGTTGGCACTGAATTAGTTCAATAATGTATAACTAAGGTATCATGATTCCTGCTAGTCGTTCTGTTAGGTACTTGATGAATGTGGGGTGATATTATATCCTTCTAAAAAAAATTCTACAAATTTTCTTTATATTTATTAAAAATTAAATTAAGTAAATATAATGTCCTGAAAATATAAAAAAAAAAGTTTAATACTTTTCATATTTACCAAGTAACAGGATTTAGGAAAATGTAATATGAAGATTTAGAATTATTCAAGATGTCCCAGTTGACAGAATTTTCTGGTAAGTGAAGTTTCATTTTATGATGCTTTAATTATCTATAGTTATCATCAATGCATCTGGTAGTTAATTACTTGTCTCCTTATTTTGAAGACGCAATTGTTAGCGTGGACGAAAAAAATTGGTTTGGTTGGCACATTTTGCAATTTTTAGTTATCTCTAGGACTGTAGACCAAAAAAATGTGCTTTCAATTAGCTAAGCATAAGCATATATTGATGTAAATTTTTCAACAGCAAACTGAATATATAATAATTATGAACAAAATTATACTAATTATTAAGCAAAATCTAAGACCAAAATTTGAAAAATCAAATTAGAATGCAATTTACTTACCAAATATTATCCAAGGATCCGATTCTGAATTTGGATTTGAGGAGGTTCAGGTGTACCAAACATGCCTCTACAAGCTAAACAGAAATAAATTCATGTTTTTTCATTGGTTTTATAATTACAAAAAATATCAAATTTAATCTCTATACTTAAGAACATCTCCTATTAGTCTTCATACATATTATTTTTAATTTCTTTTAGTTTTCACCATAGAGATTACATGAGATTAAAAATAATATATGTTAAGATTGAAAGAGATTAAAAATTATGTGTATGAGAACTAAAACAGCATATCTTTCCGTAGAAAGACTAAAAAGGAAAGTTTTTGTAATTATATGAACGAAACTAGTAATTAAACCAAAGTAAAAATGTCCCAACAAGTTACATAGAAGTGAAGTTTGAAGGAAAAAAAAGTAACAACATGAAAAAGAATGAGAAATTACTGCCCATATATTCGTCTTCTGCAGATTCTCATCATTGGTTTGTAATTAATGTTATAAGTGGTCTGGAATCCAAGTGATCAATTACTATATATGGATCCAAAAGCCACTTTTTACAGCATAATCGTGGGCTCTGTGAAAAGAAAGTTGAGACAACTTGGTCTTTTATTGGTTAATGTAGTTGCTTCAATTTAGTTCCTATGGTTACATAGAAATTATGTCATCTTCAATGAAGAGCCTAACAGTCAACATATGTTTGAATTGATTCAATTTAGAGCTTTGTCTTAGTTGTGCAATAAAATGAAAGACTCAATTATTTCCCTTTTATGAATGGTACCTCAACTAATTCCATGGAGTGTGTCAAATGCTTGTAGGTGTGTTGTCTGAACATATAAGAATGTAATATGTGCTGGATTAACGTTTTTCTTCAGGCCCTCGATGTTCTTTTATGGCTTTTTAGGTGGGATTTGTACAAGTGTTAATGTATTAAAGTGGGTAGGCAGGTGTTAAGTTATTAAGGGACTGAATTAAACAAAACAAGTGTGGCAACGTCACATGCATGATCAGTTAAATGTGGATGTATTAAATATTAATTTATCTTTACTAGAAAAAAACAATTATTGACATAGTAACAATTTATATCTTTTAATTAAATAATTCAGGATTTAAATCATAATCTTTGATATAAAATAAATTATGTTAGGAGAAAAACATTAATCTTATATGTATTCTTCGATAAAAATTAATTATCTCTTCTAATATAAACTACTTCGGATTCCATAATCATAAAGATAAAACATTTGAATATTATTTAATTGCAATTGGTTGGTATATATATAGTTCAGTCTTGATGACTCCACATCAAGCTAGCAAACTGGGAAAGTGGCCGGAACAAGATTAGGGGTGGGGGTACCTTTCCTGCTCATGTTTTCAAGTACAACATCCTTATTTTCTCCAATAATTAGAAGACCATGCAGAAACAAAGGGTTACAAATTTAACTTGCACTTAGGGCAATGGAGTTGTTGATTGAATGAAGGGTATGGGCCCGACAAAATTAGGAAGGAAGGAAAATATGCTGAGGAGTAGGTGGGGCAATTGGAAGGAGAGATTCAAAGGTGAAGGAAAATGAAAATACCTGAAGGCCAGACATATATGAGATTATGAGGTGACCCCTGAAGATGTGGCTACGTAGCCCAGCCCCCCCAACCACGGTAGCCTCCATTTCCAATTCCACGTGAATTTTGGGCCAATGCATGGTGGCTCCCAATATCTGTATTTTAACATTTGTCTCTTCTTCCAAAGCACCACTTGTCACTGCCAAACTCATTGTTGCCTCAATTTTTTTTTTCAATGACTTTAGTTGCATGAACTATAGCTATTATTAGTTCAACTTATTTAAATTTATTTATTAAAATAAATACTTATTTTAAGAAAATAAACAAATTTTTATTTTTTAAATATATTTATTTAAACTGTTTTATTTAAAAAATATTTTTTTTATTTATTTTAAGAAGCAAATCATATTTACTTCTTAATAACAGACTTGTATAAAAATTATTTATTTTACTTTAAAAAATTAAACAAACTCACCCATTATTAATTTATAATTGTTCACTATTAGGATTTAAATTTATTAGCTAGTTTATTTAAAGGTGTGCTTAAAATTTTATTAATTGTCATTATTTGTTTGAACCTTTAAGATAGGTTAAGCTTTCCAAAATATAAATATAGGTCAAATCATGCCTGATTGATGTCTCAAAAATAAATCAAACTCATTTATGACAAATAACTCACAAAAGTTAACTTAACCTGTCCTATTTTGATCCTTGTAACTTTAAAAATAAATTGTTTAATCATTAACTTTTATAATTAAGCTTGTTATATCATTATTTGAATTTAATTAACTTACAAAAATACTCATCATCACCTTAATTTTCCTCTCTCTCTCTCTCTCTCTCTCTCTCTCTCTCTCTCTCTCTCTCTCTCTCTATATATATATATATATATATATATATATATATATATATATATATATTGCATACTCATGGTAGCTAGCTGCAGACACGGTAAGAAGGCCACCAGCTGGCAGACTCCAAGTTATCACTAAGCTCATATATTGGGGTCTTTAGAAATTTTTAAAAATAATTATATATTTAATTAAATATTTACACGAAAGAATTACCAATGAATAATAAATTAATAACTATATTGCTTGCATGAATATTAATAAACAAACAGCTAATATTAAATGGTGAAAAGTGAAGGATAAAAAAACTAAAATTTGATTGCTTGAGCATAAGTTTTGATTAAATTATAAGACTTCTTTTATTAAGTATATTAGATTGTATTTTTTTTTTTTGTATTATATCTTAGTGAGTAACACACACCAAAGCTTGAATTTGCGATCGCATGTTTCATTTCTATAACTAAAACTGACTCCTAAAAATGCATTATCAGGGGGTAGTGTTTGATCATATGTTTTTTTTTTCGGGCAAAGGAAAATAAATATGTTAATGAAGGGTCAGGTACAAGAGATACCAATCCCACAATATACAGCAAATAGTAGCATCACGGTATTTGATCATATGTTATTTCGCTTCATTCTAGATTTTGGGTATATATTATGTCAGGCACCATTATCATACACTTCCTAATTTCAAATACTAGTTTCTTAGGGAGTTCGATTTATGACACGTACCGCATATCATATCCAGTGAATACAAAAGATCCCTTTTAAATTTAATTAAGAATATGTATCGTTGTTTTAATACAAACGTCTTGCTCTCAATCCCACACACAGATATAGCTAGACAAGGGTTATCATCAATCATCTGGTGAGTTTTGTTTCGTGTCCCATTAGCCCTTGTTTATTTTACATCATAATTTGCTTATTTTAAACTATCGAGCTAATTAAATTGCTGGCCATCTTTGTCGTTGTTGGCTACATGGTCAGCAGAATAAAGTAGGAATCACTGTTGATCGATATGAAGCCTTTTGCTTCTTTTTTCTTACTTTTTCTCACTCTTTTTCTTGAAGATTAAATATGGCTTTGATTTTTGTAAGTGTATGATTACATTTGCTTTTTATTTTGTACAAATTTTTTATTTTTATTTTAATCCGTATAAATTTATTTATTTTTAAATATTTTTATGACTATTAATTTAATACTAATGTGATATGCATTAAGTCATGATATGTTTAACATAATATGTGATATGTCATGTTTTGATATGTCAAATTATCAGTAAATACATCGTGATACGAATCATTTAAAAAAAATTAAAAACATCAAAATTAACAAAATTTGATTATATTTATATAAAAAAAAATAGATTTTATCTTAGTGTCTTTAGAATCTGTTGTTTCACATAGTTTTTCTTATGAGACTATTCTAGGGCAAATAAGTTGGGAGTCCATCTATTGGTTGCTCTTTTACCCACAATAAGAAAAAGGCTAACCAAACTCGATCATACTGTTTTTTTACATCTTTTATTGCTATGTATGAAAAAAAGATAATTAAAATAGTAACAATAAAATATTAATAAAATGGTTGCATATATAAAAATAAAGAGAACTATATATATGCTCATAATGTGTACTGTAACAAATTGATGATCTGCTAAGATAAAGGAAAAAAAATGAGAAAGCATAATTTTGGTTTGAGAAGACAATTTTTGTTAAAGACTGCAATTATTATCATCTTACTCAAGATGGATAAGATCCTCTAAATAAGGTTCGAAATGAGTAAAATTGAGTGTAGTTTGGTTGAGCTCGATTTGACTTAATAAAAATTGAGTAAACTCAAAGTTTGATTTGAACCTTTATTTTTAACTCAAATTTAATTTAAGTTCACGACTAGTTTAATTCAGCTCGTTCTAGATTTAAAATTATAATTGTGTCAGGTCATCAAAGAATTTAGCGAGACAATCATGAGTAATTTTTTTAAATAAATTATATTTTTAATCTCTCATAAACTTGTTTGACATCATTAACTCATTTGAACATATGATCGAGAAATTGAAAACACAATTTACTATAAAAAATTACATGTGACTATCCTCTCACACTCTTTGATAATGTAACAAGTTATGGACAAGATTGATTACATTATCAATTAATGTTGTTACTCGACAACATGAATTAAGACTATTAATAAAATAAAATTATAGACGAAACGTTAAAAAATTATTTAGGGACTACAAGTAAAATATTTATAAAAAAATTTAGGAACTAAAAAACATAATTTATCCATTAGCTTATAATATATTTACAATAGAAAACTATCTCAAGCTTTTATAAAATATATAATGTCATGACAAAAAAATTCAAAATATTTAAGCTTCTACAAATTATAATTGTCATCTACTTATTTTCATACTTTAAAAATATTTTATGATTTTTTTATTACCAATATTATAAAAAATTAAAAATTTAAGGTGTGAAATGAGTATCAATTGATTCCTTTTTTCTTCTTGTATTTAAAAATATTATCTAATGGGGATAAAATAATATTTTATGGGGGGTAAAAATTTTATTACGCATATAAATATAAAATAATTTCTTGTAGGAGCAATTGTTCCTATACCATTATATGTGCATCGATCCAGGAATGATTATATATCATTTAAGTTCGATTCATTTATTTAACAAACTCAATTTTAATTTTGACAAGTTTAACTCATTTAATTTATAAATGAAGTAAAATAAGTCAATATTTATTAAATTGAGCCACAATTATTTTCAAATTGGTTTGATTTATAATGCCCAACAATCACCAATAAGCTAATGATGCATCTATAATATATTTTATAGATTAGGAGGTAAAACAACATCAAATCAAAGGTAATATTAACGAACCCTGTTTAGGTTATTCCAGATTATTATCTGCTATAACCAATTCATATTGCGAGCCTGAGAGTGTATGTTTGGCCTGATCAGGTTATTCTTGTTATTATCTGTTATAATCCAATCATATTGTCGTATTCCTCTTCTTTCTTTCCCCTTGCTTTTCTATATATACGATATATCAGCAGTGAAGTATCCTTATCGTACACTTAACTATTCTTTATGAATATAGTTGAATTTGGTTTCAGATTGCCATCGATTGGACTACCTAGACCATGACACTTTTGAAATGTGCATGCATACATATATTTTTGGAAGATATAAAGGCAAACCATTATTATCTGTCAGTCTTGCCGGCTTATTTATGTCAAGTCATCAACACATGCATTGTCCGAATTTTTTTTCTTTGCTGTGTAACCAAGCTACGTATATATTTCCATAGTCAACTACTACACTCAAAATAGACCAAGTTTTATTGGATATTAGTACTATTTTGATGACATATATATAGTGGTCAGCAACAGAATATTTAATTATTTGTATTCTTAATTTGAACTAAAGATCAAAACCAAATCCATTAATTAGGCTCAGCTTAATGATTAATTAAGTTCAAAATTTATTAAGATTGTAAAGAAAAAAGAAAATAAATCACATGCCAACTGAAAGCAATGCGAATAATTTATAAAACCTTGCTAACTAGTGTCATTAAGATATTGATTAAAAAACTAAAAAAAAATATTTATTATAAAAATTATATAAAAATATAAAAATAAAATCAATAAAAAAATATAATTTTAAACATCGTTATGTAAAAAAATCTTCTTTTAATTTCTTAACTGATACATTAAATGTCCTTGTTAGCATTTGCCTTAACTTATAATAGTAGCTAGCATCCCTGTTTACGGAACTCTATGCCACATTCCCACGTTAATTATCAGAGAAAAATTACATGCTGTGACAGCTTATATTGTGATGCACATCCGCATTGGTCACTACAAAACACTACATGGTGCATCATTATTAAATTAATTTATTTCAGTTTCATATATAATAATGGTAAAAACAAATTTTTGCACAGTTGGTTCATTATAATTAAATTCTTAAAACATTAATAAAATGTAATTAAATACTTCTCAACCACCATTCTCATAACAATAATTAACAAGGCCATTCTATGCAAAGCAACTTCTAACTTCAATATGATTCAAGTATTCAACAAATTCAGATATGGCCGGGTTGTTATCAGAAGAGTCGCGCAGCCTAGCATTCCTGGTTTCGGTACAACTTATCTTTTCTAATTTGCCACTTGATTTTGCAATACAAGTTCCCTACACGGCACCTTCTTATTTTGTATTTAAGATAATTTAAAATATATGTAATTTTTTCCCATCAAAATAAGTTGTTGGATAAACCACATAAGTAAGAGTAAGTAGAGTTTCATCCCACAAGAATTCAGATTTAATAACTACACAATCAATTAATTACACTTTTATTTGTAGAAATCATAATAAGAAATACGTCATAAAAAATTGACAATAAATATTGCATATTAATTTATTATAAATTTAACTTTGTGATTTAATTAAAGCTTAAAGAAAACAATGGAAATATTGGATAACTAAGGTTGAAATCTTTTCATTAATTATCCTCCCTGATATAATATATATCATCCAATGCAAACTCCGTCTAAACATGCAATTGACATCCGATTTTGCTAATTAAATTAGTTTATCCCACATCCTTGGCACATAATTCCTTTATTGCTAATTATGAATCCTAAATCCTTAGGTGAACATAGCTAGAAATAAGCAAAGTACTACACAGATTAGACAAGTGCTCAAACCATGGAATTATGTCCAAACCAAATTCTTATAAGTCTGGCAAATGGCGCTTTGCTTCTCTCTAAACCTAAAACTTCTTCCTCCTTACTTATTCTACCTACATTGCTGAGTATTCAGGCCCCCAATCCCCACTTTTGTGTTTGAGGATAAGGGGACAATGGTTCCCTGTCAGGGTTTTTCTCACTCTTTGAGGTTCTCTTTTCGAAATGGCCATGGCCACAACGGCACCATATGTTCTTGGAGTATTGAGAATCGTTGTTGGAGGATTTGATGAGGGGACACCCTGGGAACCAGTAACCCTCCTGGTTGCAGCTGAAGCACGTGTCGTTTTTCTTTCTTTCGTTAAAGTCTTGTTGACAGTAATGGGGATAAGTTTCTTGAGTGTTTTGGTTTTTTGTGAGTTGAGAACAGAGTGTGGATGAGAGGGGTGGTGGCAGAGGCATGTTCGCCTCTGTTTCGCACTCTTTCATCGCATGATCCATGTGATTGGTGATGGCAAGTGTGGGGGTGGCACCAAAACGATTATCAAAGATCATCACACCATTTAACAAAACCATCATGACATCTTTCACCCTAACAAGTGATAACCAACCAAACAACCACAATATATTATTCACTTGTACATAATACAACATATTTTTCAATATGCTTCTCACCACAAATAAAAACACACTATGCACTAAGTGGTGGTGTTGGCTGAATATACTCGTCATCTTCATCCTGTTCATCTTCATCATTCTCTTCAGCATCTACCCAATATGTTGTGAGTTAAATGCACTTGCTGCAAAATGAAAAGGCTAATGAAAACTTCAATCAATAAAATATAAATCAATATTGAAATTACCTGAGAGGTCAGTCCAAATACGAGTGTCATCGGATGGAAGCTCTGAGGAATCCCCTCCATGAAGCTGAGAAATCAACATGGTTGCCAGTACAAGGATGGTATCAAAATTTGAGTGAGATCCATCCACAAGAATAGGTCTGCTTGCCAAACACAGAATCATAAAAGAGAATTAAGGTAAATAGCAAGTAATAACAACAATAAAATACTAACATGAAAATAAAACCAGAATGTAGGAAAATATGTCTTTTTATTTCTGTGTGTGTAGCATATTAATTTCTCCACAGTAAAATCCAAGACCGGTATGTCTTTGCAACTTTTCACATTTCCTTAACCCTATTTGGGGTTTAATAAACTATTATAAATACACTGATCAATAAGCAATATGCATAACATCATAACCTAAAATAGAAGGTACGCATTCATATTCATAGGACAATTCATCCCATTGAGGATAAATTGTGTTTAGATACTAAATACATCTTACTCGTCAGTTTTCTCAAAATGCAAATGGGCGACATCAACTTTACAGTCCACACAAAATGAAAGAAATGCCTGCAGTCTGATGAGAAAAATACTAAGTGAGTTTCAACAAGTTAATTAGCCTTAGAATGGAAGAAAGAAAGAATAACAAAATTTCTGAAAGAACTTACCTCTGTCAGCGAAAATTTAAAAATAAAAGGCTTGGTTTATTATATCTTCAGTTCATTTACACTGAAAGTCACATCTATTGGATCTCCAGTATGAACATAATGTAGTTAATCATATTTTATAAATAAAAATAGAGTGAATACAACTTTTGTGAACTTGTATATGAAAATTTGGATGTGTTTATTTAACATTAATACTTTTAGTTTTTAATATGTATGAGAAATTAAGCATTATACTAAATATTTTATAAAAAATATTAATTAATAATTATTAGTGTTGTTAAATTTTATTAACATAAGAATTCAACGCTTGATCAATCATATGTTTGCTCGGTATTATACTAGACTACTAGTAATCAACAGAGACAGAACCAAGTACTTACAGGGGCAATCGCTCCCCATTCATATATAAAAATTTATTTACAATATTATAATAATGCTATCCATCTATTAGTATTTTTATACTTCAAAATTAAGAAGAGGAGGCTACTTCATATTAATCTGCCAAGTGTGTTAATCCATTGCCCTTTGTCGTTAATGTTTATATACATAGTATATTTTAAAGTAACAATTCCGAATTTAAATTCTTTTTTTTTTATACTTAGAATTTGAATTATATTATTTCCAAAGTATATAGTGTTACTACATTAAATGTATTCGTTAATACTAACTTCCATTTGACAATTGTTTTCTTCAAATATTTTATATTCTGAAATCAACATAAATATAAAATAATAAATTTTATCAATTAAAAATATATAAAGTGTATGTAGGAAGTAAGTTATATTTCCCGTGTCTGGTAATCAACGACTGAAGGGTAGGCGGAAGCATCAAACTGGATGATAGTTCCACGTGTGATTAGTGTGTCTTAGGATGGGTCCCACTCTCCCTCCTTTGGTCTCGTATAGTAACAACTAACAAGGATAAGAAAAATACATGCTGTGTTTTGGTAGAAAAAATTATGAATTGGAAAGTATTTAATTGGTAGGAGAGTTTTTTTTATAAAAATTTAAATTTTTAATATAAGAAATTATTTTTAAAATTTTTTATTTTTTAAATATTATCAATTAAAGAAATTTTTTTAGAATTTTTTATAATTTTTTATATTAAAATAAAATTTAATTAAAATTCATATGAATAAAATGATAATTTAGAAATAAAAAAATAAATAAATAATTCTAAAAAATTCATATAAGTATTTTGTGTTAGAGATACTCTAACAATATTCAACGCTTATTTCTGCACAGTTAGTCAGCGCTTCTTCTGTTCCACGTGGCAACAATCCAGTTAGGGTCCCCCTCAAATCAACAACACATTAATCACTTTTTTCTTCTCTTTTTCTATTTCTTTCAAGATGTCTACAAAGAGTGTTCAAATATAATTTTCCTATATGCTATGCTTCCATGCTTCAGTGGCATTAATTATATTAATAAAAGTCGACTGATACATGCTAGATTAATTAATTTCCTGAATAATACTATTCTATTCTAGTACTTGTTTATCGCCACATATTAATTTTATTAGCAGAGAAAAGTAATCATGCGACCTTTTTTTTTTCATCCTTTCTCTCTTAATCAAGAATTCACCTTATATTTCTTATATTTTATTCTAATATATATAATCTATGGTTCACAAATGTATATTAATTAACATTTTCCTATATCTGAGTGTTGCTCCTGCATGCAATTTGGTTGACCCCAACATTTGGATGAAAGTAGACCACTGTATGGATCACACCAGACGCCACAAGACTAATATGAAACAATAATCATTTTTTAATTATATTATTTTTTTTACAATTAAAATAACAATTATGAATTATCAGTATAGCTCATTAAATTTCAATTATATGAGTACAGTATTATTTTTTGATAGTGGGACGAGTCAAGTGTCATAATTAATTTACAAATAAGACAATGCGTTCGTGGTCTTGTAGATTGTGGAATGTCGTAGAAATTAGTCATTTCAACGTACATAGGAAACGAAACTACCCCTATTGGACGGACACACATAAACCTAAGGAAATGCGTTTTTTAATATTAATATTATGATATTAGACAATAATCAATCACTTTAAGCAAGTGTATATTTGTTATGATTGGATCTTATACAGGTGGAATTTGAGAACTCAAAGAGTCTCGATTCCTTTTTTTTAACAGCAAAAAAGATTTATATTATTAAGAGTCTCAATTCATATACCACCAGAGTTTTTAATTTCGAAATTCTACGTTGGCCATATCATTTATCTTGCATTTTTATTGATCATTTTCTTTAATTACGTTCTAATTATAGAAATTCTGAATATGAAAAAAAAAATCCTCTGGTATATATCCTACTACGAAGAAAGTAGGCAAAAAAACCAATAAAATACAAAAAAAATAAAAAATTACCAATATGGGGCAATGGGGAAACTATTTACAAATATGGGGCAGGGGGTCGCGCCCAAAATTAGGCACGACCAGTCCCGCCTGAATCTGGGCGTGACCAAGGGGGGGGTCACGCCCAATTCTGGGCGTGTTCCACCTGGGCGCGACACGTGGCATGCACA
>PYAF01001286.1:1640643-1652534 GCA_007407185.1 Glycine tomentella
TTTAGCGACGGATTTAGCGACGGATTTAGTCACGCCCAGAATTGGGCGCGACCCCCCCCCTTGGTCACGCCCAGATTCAGGCGGGACTGGTCGTGCCTAATTTTGGGCGCGACCCCCTGCCCCATATTTGTAAATAGTTTCCCCGTTGCCCCATATTGGTAATTTTTTATTTTTTTTGTATTTTATTGGTTTTTTTGCCAGTCAGATGGTATTGGTAATACTATACAATATCATCAATGATTTTTTTAATTTTTATTATAAACTTTAAACTTTTGGACAAAAAAAAAAAATGAACCACTCGTGCAATTTTTTATTTCGCATTCCCTTCCTTTACGATCAATAAACAACAACCATGATCCATTTAAACGTCACACTAAAAGCTGGTACTTTGGAAATCACTTTGAAGACATGCCATCTGCTGGCTGTGTACAATTATTACCAAATTTTCAAAAGCATCAAATCGACAAATCTTATTATGTACCCAATACATGCACACTCATCATTAAGTTTAGGAAAATCCATGATAACTTTCCCTTCAGTATAATTAAAGGGTAGAAATTTTTCTTTTGAAATTATAAGGTTCTCATTTTTTATTGGTATGGTAATATATTATATCATTCTTTATTATACAGAAGGAATATTAATGAGTATCCTAGTGATATTAGTCAAAGAAATAAAATGAAAAATATTACAAGCCATTATTCGAATATGATAAACATTTTACATTTATAATGTTCAACTGTGCTTTGAGCCTTCCTTAAAAAAAATTGTGCTTTGAGTTTTTTTTAGCATTGTAAAGTATTTATCAATTTTAATAATGATTTATTTATGATAGAATAATGATTGATTATCTTTAATGGAATTTTTCTTAAATACATTTTTTTTCATCCACAAGATTCGAACATAAAATTTTATTTATGAGGACCGAATTCAAAATTACTCGAACTAATAATTTATTAGAATTGTTTCTTATAGAAAAAAATATATAAAAAAAAACAAAAAAAAATGATCATATTAAAATACAACACATTTTAAATTTATTTTTAAATTAATTAAACAGATATTTATGGGTTATTTTCAATATTTCCTAAGTAGTATCCTTAGAATATACTTGTTAACAACATCCATTATATATTTACTGCCAATTTAGTCGGCTTCCAACTTTCATCATTAATTTTCTTAGCACTATTTTTTATTTTTATAATGTTTATTCTAAACAAATATTCACATGCTATGCAACTGAAGAAATACATCAATTATACATATCATTTAAAAAAAATTAAAAATTATTTCATTTGACCACTTTAGTGCCCCAGTAGCTTGATAAATTTGAACAAATGTTAAACAATGTTTAAAACTTCAATAGCAAAAGTAAAAATTTTAACTGGCAGGGAAAGATCCAGAAAGTGAACAAATAATTAACTTATATAACTATATTAATAAAATACAAGATCTCAAATAATTTCCTCAAAATAATTGAGGTGAAATCTGTACTATAGTTAATATATTTTGTTTTAGAAAAAAAAAAAAAAGATTCAGGATATATTGGATTACATTTATCATTTATGAGGGAGGTGAAGTTTTACCCTTTACTCCTTTAGAATAGTCTTAGAACATTGAACATACAGAGCAGTAGGGAAATTGAAAACGATATGAGGAAAACAAAACATGAATGTATATATGGGTACGGACCTTATCTTCTTTCCCACTTCTCATCGTCTGAGTAATGCTAACACATTCCGTACGAATGTTGTCTTATATTTATATCATTCTAATCTAATTACTTCTAGTTTTACTTTATATTTTATGTATTTCACTTTAAAAAATTGTACAGCTTCCGTTCTCCGTATTTAAATATCTTTTAAAAAAGATTTAATTAATTATTAATTTGATCCTATATTATTTAAAACACGACAATTTAGTCTTTCAATTTTAAAATGCTCAAATTAGATATTAAATCAATCAAAGATGTTGGCAGCATTAATTTAAATACACTTAACAAGTGACATGACAATCCAAATTGAATGACGCGTAAGGCAATTTTATCACTTGAATTATCAGACACAATGAAAAGAACTTAATTGATATAATTTTAGTAACTAAAAGATCTTATTAAAATGTTTTAACATTTGATTTCAAATTGACCGTATTTTAAATAATTTGGAGAACCAATTAGTAATTAAGTGTTTAAAATATTGTATCACGCGTTTTTGAACAGGATATATGTCTTATCCGTTTAAGCAGGACACATGTCAGTGAAAAACATTGTCTGTTTCTTCCGAAATTGTCTGAACTAGTACATGATCATGTCCCGAACCATGGGAAAACATATATAACCTGCTCTTGTTTGTTTTCACAGAGTGTAGCAAACAGAAAACCATGCTCGGATTCTTACACAATATATACAACAATCCAATAACTTCTTTCGTCTTCTTTTGACTACAGCTGCGATTTTCAGGAGAGATGGGGCTCGTCCTTGCTGGGTACAGAGTGGGACACTCACATCATATATATGATGTACGGCACTGATATGCTGTTAGCATATAGTAATTTTTAGGTCAAAATTATTAATAAATTGAACATAAATTATCAATAAATACTAGAATAAGTATAAGTTTTATCATTATTGTTTTTATCACTGATTTCATGCATTTGTGATATTAGGTGCCAAGAAAATGAAGAAAAGAAGTAAAAGAAAGAAGCTAATGTTTTCTAGAGTTCCATGCGATCCGCACCATAGCTGCGCTAATCGCGCCAGAAGACACAAGAAATTTATTCCTTTCTGGATGTTGACGCTAACCGCGCCAGACCCGCACCATCAGCGCCATAAGACATAAACTTACAAACAGATTCTATAAGTTCGTGTCAATCGTGCTAGTAGCACCATATCTCGCGCCAATGGCGCGGACGTCACAGAAATTATGATTTAGCTTAAAGATAACATAAAAATAAAAGATATTAGGGCTTTCATGACCTAAGTATAAATAGGAACATAAGGTTTCAAGTAAAGCACGTTCAGAAGGAGAAAAACAAAGAAAAAGAGGCATTGACAATATCAAAGAGAGGGAAGAAGGAAGATTAAAGAGAGAGCCAAAATTGAAGGGTTTACATACTCTTTTTCTATAATCTTGTTAATTTCCCTTCATCTCATTGTATTAGAGATGGACATAACTATGTCTGGCTAGTTCCTCTATCTTTGTAGTTAGAGTCAAAACTTAATGTGAACTTCTCTGTAATTGGATTGATTCCTATTATTACTTATGCTATTTTGTTTTATTTTACTCTGTTTGCATTGATTATGTCTTTATTAGGCTTGATCATTCTAATAAAGTTCTGAGGATTATAATTTACAATAGGAATGTTGAAACTTTAATTACTGACAAGAATAAAGTAACAATTGTTACATTACCTAGGGATAGAGATGTATGATTGCAGAAATTGATGTATTTCTGAATGCTTAATTTATGAGAGATCACTAAGGAATTATTGTTTTGATTGAATGAAAGAGCTAAGTCACTAAGGGATTAGGGCTTAACTATTTGATGAAAAATACATTATCTGAACAATTAGAATAATTAATTTAGTAATTAATCCAAATAAAGGAGGTAGGGATCATAAGGTTAACTGCTTTGACTATAATTCTTTGTCATCAATTCTAAAAACGTCATCAATTTTATCTTTAATTACACTCGCAATTTAATTTTGTTATTTAAATTCTTCAACCCATAACTCAATTTATAAATCAACTAAATTTTATTCCTTCCAATTTAAAGATAATAATTATAATAAAATTAGTGCTTCAATCCTCGTGGAAACGATACTTTTCTTATCACTTTATTATTTGGAACGATCGATACACTTATTGAATTCGCAACAGGCACCAACACTAAAGCATTAACATTAGAGAAAAAAAATCTAACGAATATGTTGTGTATTATTGAAATTTTGTACTATTAACTTTTGTTCAAGTGATATGTCGACTTGATTTGCTCTACCATGTAAATGTGTCAAAAAGATATGAATTTGATGGATTTGGATTCAAAATGTTTAAGCTCTATCTTAATCTAGTTTAACTTTAATCTAACCTAAAAATTGACCACATCTAATTAGGTTTGTGAGATGAGTTGAATTAGCCAGACTTGTAATATTATGTCCATCTCAATTGCAGATTTTTTTATTTTTGTTTTATAATGTTTAAATCTAATTTTTTTATTCCGACTAAATTCTTTGTACTAAATTATATCTTTATATAACAAATAAAAAACAGAAAAATTAAAAGTTAAATACATCATTGATGAATTTTTTTAAAATATAAATATATTAAATATATTTAAAACACAAGATAATGTTAAAATTAAATTTAGGTAATAAATTAATTACTTTATAAATTTGCATAAAATTTGTAATATATTATTTATGTAATTATATTGTGAAATATTTCTTTTAAACTATCACCGAACGCAGATGAATTGGTGTGAGATTGTTATATTTGTGTTTAAAAAAAATGTTTTTTCTTAAAATGAGCTGACAGACGTAATTTTTTTACCCCCTATGGCCCTACATGTAATTAGATCTGTTAATTTAATAAAAATATAATCGAACAGTTAAATCATTCTTTTCCCAAACCAAAATTTCATCAACCTTTTTTTGACTGATTTGGGACACCCTTAGACACTGCTGCAAATATTTAGGATAGTTTTGGTTGTGTAAAAAAAAATGAAAAAAATATTTGAATTAAAATAAAATATATATATATATATATATATATATGAGATTTATATTATTTTTTTATTTTTTCTTTAATAATAACTTTTCCCTCCACAACCAAATCACCCCTTAGGAACTTAAATATTTTGTAGCATGGTCCAGACAAAAAGAAAATCGTAACAATGGTTGAACCTTGAACAGAAGTCCCCCCCCTGTTCATTTAATTCCCACACATGGTTTTAGGCTTTTAGCTCCTTAATTTAGTGACAGAATCTGACACACAACTATTTGTTATAGAGACATGTGAGAGAGGGAGGGTATTGGACTCATTCCAAACTATCACTATTCACGGGGAGCTTATAATCAACATTTTTAACGTCAGATTTTTTGCCTTTTCTCTTCCACCAATCGAATCCATACGTATGTTTGGAAACAGATAAAAAAAAATATGTTTATTCCTATTTCTTTTTTTGTTTGTGTCAAAATAAAAATATTCAAAAATATTAATACAATAATCTTTTTAACCCTTTCCCAAAAATTCTATATCTTAGTCATATTTTTTTCAACGTAGTATATTTCTGTCATATAATATTTTATTGCATATAATACATAAACAAATAAAAAGTGAGGGGATTGGATAATTTGATTAAACAAATTGAATTTCTTCAATTAACTTATAAAAAAAAATGAAATGGATCAAAAGTTTTGCTTTTATTTTCATTTTGCATTTATATGCTAGATTACATTAAAATTTATGTTACAATAATTTTAACTACAAATCAGACAACACTAATTTCTTTAATGTATGAGTTCATTTTTATGTCCAAAATGTTTTCATATGATAATTCATAAATTTATAAGTAAAATGGTAAAATTATTATTGTTAGAGTCAGCAAATTGTTATATATGATAATTTCTGATCAATTTAGTAAATATCATAATCATCCAGCGAACCAAGTGAAACAGGTTAACTAATTCTACATATAATTTTCAACAATTTATTGTTTCACTGTGATTGATTGGTTAGCTGGACTTGATAGTGGTGTAAAGTTGGCATGCTTTTTCCTGAAAACTATAGAAAAAGAAAGTTCACAAGTGAGGCCTTTCTCGTTTCCGTTATAGGAAAGAAGCCCCATGCCCTTCAGTGGGGCAACTAGGCATCCATGATTGCTGGCTAAAATTGTAAAAGCCATTTCAGACCCAAAGTTATGATGATAAATATTGCTAGAAACGTAACAAAAAGATATAAAAGGAAAAAGGAGGAAAAATGGATTAAAAAAGGAAGCTATTCAAGCGGATAAAATTTTACAGTGGCTGAGATAAAGGTCATAATTAATCACTATACATTACACAAGTTAAAACATAGATTTGATAAATAGAGTAATTAACTTTTCCCTAACATGTCTATGAGAATTAACTATCATGTGTTAAATTTTCATATCATCATATCATGTAAAAATTCGATGTGTATCTCTCTCTTCATAAAAATTAAATAGACGAGACTATTAAAAATTGTGTACAAAGAGAGATAAATATAATTTTTTTTTACATAACATGATCACATAAAAATTCAACATAAAAAGATTCATTCCCCCATGAAAACAACATATAATGTGCCATGTTTAGATTCTTCAATTCTGATGGTTCCACTGTTTGTATCCCGGAACCCACTTGGGACACTTTGGACTAAAATAGTTGGATGTTACCCTTGAGTTCAACAATTCCACAATGGGGGCAAACTTGACACACCTTGGTGCTTTATACTGATTAATTGAAGCCCCTAAGCTAATGGCATAGTCCATGAGTTTGTCAAAGGTGCCTTGTTCCACAATCTTGATCTCAAGGGCCCCTATTGATTTATCTGACACCCGCCCTTGGCGATACACGCTGTTGAGTGACTCCTCAACGGTTAAGCAACAATCCTAGAATAAGAGATAAGACGATAAGATATAAGATAGTAAACTATTTGCATATTTGGTATGCTGTTGGAAATCTTGGGACACATGTTTTCTATGTAAATCCAACAGATAAAAGTAAAATAAATGTAAAAGCAAGGATTTTGATTATGTCTGTCTCAAATATAACTTTTGCAACTACAAATCAAACATGTTCTAAACAATTAAATAAGATCTGTATTTAAATTACAAGATTAACTAGAAAATATGATATATATATATATATATATATATATATATATATATACACACGCACGAGTGGATAAGATATTAATTTAAGAATACAGAATCATGTTGATGCATTACCTCGTACACACAAGGTGGGATAGGGGTTGACCCTTTGAGGTTGAGCTCCCAGTACAACACATAGTGACCCGGGATTGTGGTGGTGTCTCCATAGCTTGTGTACTCACTCACGTGTGCATCAAATGGCTCCAAGTGTGTCACTGCATTTTTCATTGCGTTCTGAAGCTCAACCTCATCAGTTTTATCAGAATCTATGCTCAGGGCAACATTCTTTCTACAAACAAAGCTGAATTGAGGGGCCTTGTTCTTGAATCCTGATACCCTTAGTATATCTCCCACTCTGTACCTATAAAGTCCTGAAATGATTTCACACTCATGGTCGTTAGTAACTTGGGAGTTTCAATTTGGGTCCATTTAAAATCATATGATATATATTTAGTATTTACGAAAGTTAGAGAATATTACATCATAAAATTTATTTCTTCAAAAAGCTGGAATGATATCGATGTAAAATATTTTTATATAAATATCTTACAAGAATTCACCTTATCATCATATTATATTAATAAATAAGTATAATTACACTTATAGTACTCATGTTTTCTTAATTTTACAAATTTTTTCTTAATTTTTAAATATTTTAATTATGTAGTTATGGTCTTTCTATTAACTTAACATTCAAATATATAACAAATACATTGATGTGATACTATAATGTTACGTAAATATTTTTGTTAAATATAAGATGTTAAATTAACTCAAACAAAAATTGAACAACTTAGACAATAATTAAGAATTGAATTCATGAAAAGAAAATGAAAAGAAAAATTCTTGAAATTTTAAAAAATAAAAAGACAAAAAATGCAATTAAACTGATGAATATGATTATCTAATAAAATAATCAAATCTTATAAGATGTTTGTGGAAAAAAATGTTTTACTATGATAGTTCATATAATTTAAATTCTGAAAGGAAATAAAACTCACCAGCATGAGTTGTAACAACAAGCTCATATTCTTGGCCAAGCTTGACATCAACAAGCTCCACCAATTCTTCTTGTTGTACCTGATTGAGAGAAGTTGGTGAAGGTCTTGAAACAGCAAGCTCATTGTTGCTTCGATTAACCGGTAAGAATTCATAGTAGCACATGGTGGGGATAAGGGTGTAAGACACTTGGCTAGGTTTGCAAAGAGGGTTGAGGTTGACCCCAAAATAACACTCACTAGAAGCATACATGGTGCACACAAGTGGGAGGCCATTGCTATAGTAATCCAAAGTTGGTATATATTGTGCCATAGTCCCCGTCACAATAACGTCCACATACTTTGTATTGGGCCAAAGCCTAGTAATAATCCCCTGCCATGACCCTTTGCTACACTCATTGTGGATAAAATCCGCAAGCTTGGGATCAGCCTTGAGGATCCTCATCACAGCCTCTCTCACTGATGAATCAGTGATTGAGTTGTTGACGTTTCCTGTTTTGATGTCATTGCATAAAAGGGTCCAATGTTTCTCAAGGAACCTAATGGCACGGATGAAGCCAGAGGCAAATATGGCACCTACTCTTAGAACCTCTTTGTGTTGGCAAAGACCACATAGGAGTTGGGAGTACATGCTTTGGTAGGAATCAGGGCATAGGACGGTTTCATTTGGGCTTGTGTAGTTTGTATATGGGTCATAGGGTCTGTCCCTAAAGTAAGGGCTTTTGTAATAGCTTGTGAGCACTGGGCGAGCCACTATGCCTCCGGGGGTTTTGGACTCGCATTTTATGAACATTAGGTACATTCCTTTGCCCTTTTCTAGGTCGGGGACAAATTGGCTCATTATTGGCATCAAGAGGCTGTATAATATACACCTCCTCCCTAGCTCCTCCTCAATTGTTGGCATCAACTTTCTCTCACCCCCCGATGTGCCAGAGCTACAAAATTCAATAAAATAAAACATTCCATTAGTTTAGTTAGCATGACCAACAGTAATATCAAATATTGATAAAAAGGAAATTATGTATACTATACTCTTAATTTTTTATTAATGGTTTTTTATCTACAGGAAATGGAGACATTTTCTTGATTTTATTATTAAAGATAAAAAATACTTACTTTTTTACTTTAACATCTTAAGGAAGTAAAATTCGAAAAAAAAAATATTTCTACAGAAAGATTAGAAGAAAAATTATTACATGATTTTAGAGCATCACATTTTGATGAATTTTTATGCAACATATAATTAAGTTTTATTAAGTTTTTCTCATAAAATATGAAAAACTCAATTATGTATCGCAAAGGTCTGAGATCATGTAACTAGTAGAGGAGAAAGCAAAACCAAAGAACAAGGAAAGAGTTTTTGTCTTTGAAATTATGGGCATGCACCTGGTGAGAAACTCTGTGATAGGTTTTGTGGTAAGGATTGGAGATTTGTCACCATTGGCGATGCGGTTGATGTCTGGTTGGATGTCCTCGTAGGTAATGATAGGGAGAAGCCTCTTGAAGGTGTCACGGTTGACGGTTTGGCCGTTGACACCGTGTCGCCGCAAGTACTCAACGTTTGCATTGCGGGACAGAATTTCAGAGAGAACCTTCTTCTGGACTTCATCTGCGTTGTTGGTCACGTCCTCTATGAAGTCCAGAATCTTCTTGTTCTTCTCTTCAAGAACATAGTCTTTGGTGGAGTCTCTAGGAGCCTCAGGCATGTTGATGATGCTTTGTGTTGTGAAAAGAGAATAATAACAACTCAAGAATATTTATGATAGAGGGAGAAATTAAAAAGTGAAAAAAAAAAATAAGAGTATATGGGGATTGTTTTGGAGAGGAGGAGAAGGTGGTGATTGTTAATGGAAGTGAGGTGAAACGAATAAGAAAGTGGTATGTATTTATAGAGGCACATGTCAGGTTGAGTTGGCTTAAGGGGTAGGGACCATGGAGTCAATACACACAAAGAGTAGAGGGTGGAATCGGATATATATCCATTGTATCACTTTCGTTTTCGTTTTCTACATCAAAACATTTAAGATTCTTTTTTTTTTATAGTTTTATTATTATACTTTTACCATACACCACTTTTTAATTATGTCCCTTTTTAAATATGGATTGGATTTTTGTTAAAGAGATTATATTACTGGTTCTTTATGATGCAAGAGTAACAGAACTGATCGTATATATCGTGCCGAAGCATACAACTTTTATTGTTTTGTCATGTTAGGAATTTGGCTTGTTAGGAAAAATCTGGCAATAAAACAAGAAAAAAGAAGGAAGAATTGAGAATATATATATATATATATATATATATATCAACATGTTAATCCGAATTTGATCTTATTCAATAAAGTCTCAAATTCAAGCCTAAAATGTGATTGAAAGAAAGATATTATTAAAAGTGATTAGTTAAAATATTAAACAATTAATTATCAATAAAATAATACTATGGTGACCCAAAAATATGATATACATAATTTCAAGTGAATATGAAATAGCATTATGCGGATAAATTTGTATTTTAAAAGTAAAATAAAATAGGCATTAATTTATTTCAAGGTCCATACCCTTAATTAGAGAGGTTGCCGCTTTTAAAAGAAAGAAGATAGAAGGAGAGTTTAACTTTAAAACAAAAAGGGATGCAGTTGTAGTCACTTCGGAAGGCCTTATGGGACCCTAGTATCAAATAATGGGATGAGACAAATTTTATATAACTATATCCCTTGTCTCCTTGTAGATCGGTCAATACAATCAAACACCATTAATTCAAGAAAATATCCAGAAAAAACTATGATAAAAATTCCACCCATTTTTTAGGTGGTGCAAAATGAAAATTCGAGAGAGAGAGAGAGAGAGAAATGTGATAATGCAATTAATTAAAGGGAGACAGCCATACCATTTTAAAAAAAAAAAAAAAACCGAAGTTAGAGGCAGTTGATTTGATCTTATATTAGTATTGTTTTTCTATTAAAATTAGAATTTTATATCGATAATTTGTATTTTAAAAGTTTGTGTTAAAAGTTAGTATAAGTTACTGATATAGAACTCTATTTTTGTTGGAAAATAACACAAAATATGTAAGGAATTATATTTACGTTTTTTTAAATCGAGTGGAGTAGTTCAAAACTTGGTGAATATTATTACTGATCGGTGAAAATTAATAATCACCAGTAAATTAAATTAATATAAATATAACTAAGCAAAAAAAATATTAAACCTTTCTTCAGTTTCTCTATTGATATGTGTGTTTTTATATTCTTTTGCGTCGAAACAAAGTATAATTAAGAGTCAGAATTCGCTGGTGTTTTAATTGAAGGACAGGAAAGGAAGGAAAAAGTGTGCAAGTTGTTTACGATAAATAATGAAAAAATATTTATACCATATTTCTATAACAACTTACACACTTTTTATAATATTACATTATTTTTTTTTTATAAAAACTAGAAATACTTATTTTAAATTATTATTTCTCATTATGCATTTTCGTAACAGATGTCATGAAAACACTTCCAAAATAAAATTCAAATCTGAATTTTGGTTTTCATGTTGAAATATCATAATATGGGACCAGCCAGCTGGATGTCAAACATGTTAGCTAGGTTAACACGTGATCCAATAGGAGTAGTTTATCCTTTGCAAGCTTATTTTAACGGAGGATAATAATTCTTGTGCAATATATATATATATATATATATATATATATATATTACTTTTATTTCTAATAATATTTTCTATTGGTAATTTGTATTTTACTAAATAGATAACTCTCAGTTTAATACTAATAATTTAATTCAGACCTAATGTTCTTGACAAAAAAATAAAAATAGAACGAATTTACATCAATATTAGGATTATAGTATATGAACATATTTTTATACTGTAATTCAATTGCAAATTGCAAAGACAGTTTCTTATAGATTGATGATATAAAATTTATTATAATGACAACACATATAGTTTCTTATAGATTGATGATATAAAATTTATTATAATGACAACACATATGTGTTGT
>PYAF01001286.1:1652634-1663487 GCA_007407185.1 Glycine tomentella
CCAATTTTTTTCTTTATACACCCACTTTTTTCTTATGCAGTTTCATATTACATTTTTCGAAATGAACTTTTGAGTTTTTGAAATGGTGTCCACCCTTAAATAACTGCTTCTCCGACATCATCGTTGGCCTGCCTCCATCACGGTTACGGTGTCCTTGGAAGAGTGCCCACCCTTCCTTAATTTTCTGGATCCGCCCCTGGGTGAGGGTGTCAAAGTGTCAAATGATCTTCTCTCCCTCTCTCATGCCTCCCCAGTCCCCTCTCTCTCTCTAGATCTGGTTATGTGTGTGGATTGAAATTTGAATTAAAACATTCAATAGTGACACGAAACTATATTTAACACGCAAATATAAACATTAAGCTTTTCTTTAGAAAAGATTTTTTTACAGAAAAAGATAATGCATATTGTATAATTCTATATCACTAAAAGTTGTCATTTATAAATGATTTAGGATAAATATTATATAAATTGATACTAATAGTAAGATATATATTTTACAATAAGGAAATCCTGTTATATTAGTCGTACATGCTACTACGTGGTCTCTTGTCAGTATCCTGAACAAGGTTATTTTTCGTTGTTGAATGAGAACTGAAGAAAGATGAGTAGGAAAGTAAAATTAAAGAAAGATGAACGTGACGGCAAAAGTTGTTTTAGATCCATCATTTAATAAAACTCCGTTGCTTCGTAGATAGCTATTTCTGTCTAGGCACAACATGGGGCTCCTTCTTTTCTTTTTGCTTTGCATTTATACACTTTGTTTACGTCAAATAGTATGGTTTACCAGGAAATGCCGACAACTCGGTTGAGCTTTTGTGAATTTGTGCGGCTTTTTAACTTCATATTCAACTAAAGTACAAAATATTGTTCATATTTCATACAAAAGTCTTACAATACTTTAGTTCTCTGTATTTGCATGCATTTTTCTTTTTCTCTTTTTGCAACTTTACTTAAATAACTAACAGTTTGTGGAGAAGCCAAAAATTAATTAACTAGCTCGTAATAATCACATTTCATCGCGCCAGAGAGATAATTAAATGTTAATAATTGTGGTTAAGATACTATTTAAAGAATGAAAATTGCAAAATATTTATAGAATTTTTTAATATTTATTTATTTATTCGTTCTTTAACTAGGATCTTAAGATATTTGTTATTTGGATTCCTTAGAAAACTTTCTATTTTGATGAGTTATTTCCCTCTTATATTTTTTTTTCCTTATCTCTCTCTGTGATCTCGTTTATTTATTTTTTCATAATTTTCCTCTAATTATAAAAAAGTAATGTTATTTTTGTATAAATATTTTCAATTTTTATAACTTATTTTTCTCTTTCTATCACACTATTGATATAATATAATCCTATAGTTCTCTCCATTCTCTTATCTCTCTTTTAATTGAAAAATATTGCAAGAATAAAATTATCCATTGTAAAATAATTATAAGTTATATATGAGCGAAAATAGAATTGATCCCATTTACATTATGTGTGGCCGTGTGGGTCTGTAGTTTTAACAATTCATTGTCGCCTAATAAAAGAAGAAGAAGAAAATACGACAAAACTCGTCTTCTAGAATATCATAGTTAAACAACTCCATTAATAATCGTACTTGTGACAAGTTGAAAGTTGAAGCTGAAACTTAATGCGTGAATTCATGCATGTATTTCTAAATATAGATTTGGCTGGTGTAGAGGACAAGGTATAATAATAATAATTAGGAATAAATATGTTTTTAATTCTTATATTATTGTGAAATCTAGTTTTTAATTTTTGAAGTTTCATATGATCTAATTTAATTAATGTATTTTACATAAAACTTGTTTTTAGTCTCTTCTCACAAAATTATACAACGATATTAACTTCTATCTAACTTGAGAAACAAATTATTTTTTAAAATTGATTAAAATGATGTGGATTTTGTAATTTTTTATTTACTAATATGCTTCTTCCAAACACATTAAATCATAATTTTTAAAGACTCCATTCTTATCTTTGTTTCTATCGACATTCTTCAATAGTTGTTACACATGTGTTCTTACATCTTCTTATTTTGTTTGTTTCCTGAAAGTTATTTCCATAAATTCGCCCAATAAATGAATCATATAATTTATTTGTCATATAATCTATTTACATGATAAAAATAATTTAATATTAATAATCATCTTTATTTCAACCTCCTTATATACAAGGTATCATGTTCTAATATTGTGAATGAAAAAAAATGTTTTTAGATGATACTCTACATCAATTACATGGTTCAAAAAATAATTATCTTGAAAAACAACAAGAAACTTTAAGTTAAGTGTGACTAAGTCATAAAATTAGTCTCATAACTGATCAAATAATCAAAACTTACGAGAATTCAGGAATATAAAATCCTAATTATGGTAGTATCAAATAAAAAATATCTTTATTATCAAGTTAAAATTTTACCCACTTGCCTTTTTATCTATTACCTTAATTATATATTTGTATGTTAGGCGTAGCCCAAAATTTGGATTCCCCAAGAATCCGTTCAGAAGCAGACCATATCTGATCTGGTCCTAAGAAAATACGAAGAGAAGCGTAGACACGTGCATGTAGGTTTGATGAAGGACCAAAAGTATTTGTAACGGATGAAGATCTATCTTAATCGAATTTTGGTACCAAACATATCCTTTTGAGTTCAATTTTCCATTTCCAGTCAACCATGCAATACTGTGTGCTGCACGCATAAGTGCACAACGCAGTGCATATATACCAAAAATGGTTCATGAAGATGACTACATTTAATGGATCAATTTGTAGATAATGTTATTCTAATTTAGAAAATAATAATAATAATTTTTGTGCATAATGTTTTTACCATCATAGTATTTTTATTTTATATAAAAAATATAAAATGAGTTAAATAATTAAGAAAGCAAAAAAATTATCATTTTAACAAGCTAGCATTTACTGATAAAAAATATAGTTAAAAGAATATAATTCTTTTTGTTTATAAATTATTATTACGTAAAAGAACACCATACTAATTCTTGCAAGTCGTTTCCTCTCAAAGATCTAATTAAACTAAAGAAAAAGAAAATAAAAAACATCAATCATGACAATGCACCCCCGAAAACAAACATTATCATAACGAGTGCAACACATTGGGCATTAACTAAAAGATAAATTAATGTAAGTCAGTAGACTATAGTTACCGCATAAAACACACTTTCGTCAATTTTAAATTCAACTATATTTATTTATCTCATTATGGAACTCTCAATTAATCTAAATTTCTTTCTGATGGATCAGAAAAAAAAATGAAACTAAAAGAAAACACTATATCCAATCTAAGTTTTTATAATATTTCGACCTTGAGTTGGCAATACTTTTCTCCGATTGGAGAATTTTTCATATTTGTTTATTGCAAGATTAGGTGCATCAAATGTATCATGTTTTCTTCCTAATGATTGTCTGTACATAACAGATATTCTAAATCTCTTAATATTTTCAGTTAGTGAAATTATTTATTTTCAAAATTAAACAAAAATGAAATTTCTGTCAATTATAAAATTACAAATAATCAAGATTAAAAAATAATAAGACGTAAAATGAAACAAATAGATCTTAAATACATCACCATTTTTTGGTAAAAAGAGGCAATCTTATATGCTGGAGATGTCCATAATTTCTATGTCATACCATTCTTCACCTAAAGTATCCTATTTAATATTTACTGCACTAATATTATTTTATATATATATATATATATATATATATATATATATATATATATTCCAAGTCTTAAACATGCCCTACATTCTAGACCTTGAAGAGGAACTGTCTCAGGGGACAAGGGAAACCCCTTGCTAATGTTATATGCACATCACCTCGTTGCCCTCATCTTAGTTAAGGGCCCATCATGTGTCTGAAAAGTCTAGCAAAGCCACTTGTCTACTTTTCCTTTTCATTGTATAAGCTAGCTAGAATTATTTCCACTTCATTCATAATATTTTTTTTGTGAATTGATGTTATTAAATTATTAAATAATATTTATCATAAACTAGATATATATTATGATGTTTTAATTAAATGATGAATACTTATTATTTGAACCTATGATGAGTTGAGTTCTTACTTAATGTCTAAATAAGACAAAATGAGTACAAGTTTCATTAAATAATGTACTTCTTAATAGCAGTGTTTTTCTTATAAGATAAAGATTTCATTAATAATACAAATACTTGAAATAAACATAAGGTCTACCTGATTGAATATTCAAATACAATTTATAGCACATTTAAAGAGGTAGAGAAACATATGGCCATTTGTCTCTCTATTAAGAGATTAAGAGTCTATTTAGATACAAAATTTTAAAAAAAAATTATATTTTCAATAAAAAAAATTTCAAAAATACTTGTGGTTGTGGTTTGTATCAAAATATGTTTTAAGTATATGTATGGATTGTTGTTTCGACAAATTCAACCTCCATTTCCAAAAGCATGCTTTTTCTTACTTCTGTGGTAGAAGTGCACCGGCCTTCATGCTGCCGCAATTCAAAAACGGGAATGTAAACACGCTCTAAAAAACTGAGGTCAAAGTGAGGACAACTACGATACGAGTACATAATATTAATCCAAAGACAGTGCAGCAGTAGAATCCAAACCCACCCATCATAGAAATCAGAAAATATCATATAAGACAAAAAGATGGCCCACCAACAAGCTGATAGGTTATTCTAGCAATGAAATGAAGAAGCAATTAAGCAAACCGTGCAGCTGATGTGAAATGCTAGTATTGAAATAAGTTATTTTTTGTGTGGCAATTGTATAGCACTCTACTGATGTAGTGCCAAAAATGTGGGATAAAGGTCAATAAGCAGAGCATTCCTGTTTGAATAAAATAAGACTAGTGTACTATACTATCATTTCTCAGAAAATAAGAGTGATACCAACATATGTAAAGTTGAATAAAGTAAAAATTATTAATAAGACAGAATCTAATTGATCAACTTTATTTTCTGGCTCTATTTAGCTTCCTATAACTTGTTTTAACTAAAGGCATCGATCAATGATAATCCCTTCAAGCTTTTGAGCCATCATTCCCACTTTAAATTTGTGTTAACAGAGGTTAAACTACAATCATTAATGTTTACTCTTGAAGCATATTATACCATGACAAAATGATATGACCACGTAATATGATATAGAAATATGCCAGCGGTGATTAGTCAATAACCGATGAAAGCAATACCTTATAAGGTATCCTTCCCAAGTAAGGGAAGTTTACCAAGGAACATATAAGAAAATCATGATTAGTGTTTTCTCAAAGTTCGCTAAATTGTAGGACACATTGGGGGTACCAATATAAAGAACCCACTAATTAAACGGTCACTAACAAATTGGTTGAGGCAACGAATCACATTGCAAAACCTTGCAATGAGTTTGTCTACCAACTTTTATATGCCAGGGCTGGAAGCCTACCGAGAACACTAGGTAAGGAAGGCACAAACAATTTGATTATAGTCTAGCATGTAGCTAGCTTAAGATGAACATTAATTCCAATGTTGAAATCAAGCATATAGTACATGACATGATGGATCAAAAGAAAGTAAACAATATTGTTATTAATAAAGTACTATTAGTGAATAAGGCTAGGTGTGATTATTTGATTCTGAATTGTTAGAATACAAATGTGAAAATAAAATCTCACATTAATTAGAAATAGACAAGTTAAGTAACATATAAGTGAGAAAGATACATAAATGTAAAGTTTGATTTTGGTTGAAATGTGATGTAAAGTTCATTTATATTGTTATTTGTGATTTATTAATAAAGATCTCCCGAGTGTTTAACCTTCCTTGGTTTTCTCAACACAAAGGAACAATAAAGTTTTGTTGCAAAGCAGTGCTCTGATTATTAGTTCCTTTTGGCTCACCAATAAAAGTAAATGTATTAAAAGTGATTCAAACCATGAAGTTCATGTCCAATACTAGAGTTGATTCATCATAATTTTTCATTCCACATTTCCACCCGATAGGTTAGTCTGTGGGACCTTGAAATTTGAATACCTCCCACTTGATCTGAAGTAAGCCAAAGAAGTCTTTCTCTTGTAGATGATGATTATAGCCATATAGAGTAGCTAGCGGCATGCTTTTCACACTCTTAGAGTCCCTTATTCCCTTTCAGCCTTTTACATTTGCTTTTCGGGAGAGAATTAGGACACAAATAGAAAAAATATTGGCATAACAGAGAAAGTGATGCTTAATACCATGCAAGGTGGGAAACATATTCATATAATAGTTGAAAATAAAATTATGTTCCTAGGCTAGCCAGTAGACTGCATATGAGTGTTCCTTGCTTTAAATGGGATTAGGGACTATCATATTTTCCAATATAAATTGTTGTAATTTAAGAAATGTGGACCATTAATGTTTGGAGATATGCTGGCTTGTCTTGATAGTGATGAGTAATATGCAAACATAGCAGAGTTTTCTAGAATTAAAATTTGACGTGTATTCAAATTTGTGACTTGTTTATGTGGAAAATAGAAGATGAGGAAGTTAGTCCTGTTATTATTAGATGCATCTAAAAAATGAGAATAGTGTATATCTTGTTCCTTTATAGTATGAAGCCTGTAAAGGGGGTTGTATCTCTTTTTATACGTTTCGCACCCCTTGTCCGAACTCCTTATGGGAAGAAGTGTGAATAAGAACAACAAGTTTGCCCCCACTACTGAGTCCTCTTAAATGGCATAACACAAGACTTTCTTCCATAATGGTAGGCATTGGTTACTAGTTAGAAACTGTTGTGATTTTTTAGCAGCAGCACTACCTTTTGAGATATTTCTAGTTAGTTATTTGTTAATTTTCATTTTCTCAATGCGTAAGTTTGGAGGAGTATAAGCCCTTTACTGATGGATTTACACTGTGAAAGGGATGCAAATACGAGTCTGATCACTTGACATCTAGGCCGCCTGTCTTGTATATAATTCTTATTGTAAAACATACTAAGTAATTAGGCTTCTAGACATTAGATGAATATGAAACAGATTAAGTCAAACATTAAACTATTAATGGCCCGTATTAGGTGAAAAGTTTAGGCTCAGACTTTGTAATTAACTAGAAATCAAGTCTATGTAAGGCTTTTGTAATTAGAAACTAGGCTAAGTTTAAGCTTGTCAAAGTCAGCCCTTATTTGGCTTAATTAATTCATCTCCTAATTATTTTTATTACTATTATTTTAATTGCCATTACCATTGTTGTTACTTTTGTTATTGTCACCTTCATTATCATTGTTGTTGTTACTATTACAACATATCATCATCACCACCCATAAGATTAACTTGTCTTTTCTCTACAATTTATAGTTATATTAGGTTTAATTACATATTTGGTTAAAAAAAGGTTTCATTACACATTTGGTCTCTCAAGTTTGAATTGGATTGATCGAGTCCTTTCACAACAACAAATTAAGTTTACTTTGGTGATCCTTTAGTTATAAATTCGAATCCAAAAACAATCTATTTGAAAATGCAAGAATAAATTTGCATACAATAACCCTCCTTTATACCTTTCACATCAAGAGGAGCTTCTAAGTTAGCTTGTACAATCAAATTCCTCTGTAAGTCTTCAATTAAATGTTTAATAGATTTTCTAATGTTACATTGGTAGTTGATGCGATAATTGATGTGACATTAACATATTGTTATGATAACTGATGTATTAGCTAATATAATCACTAACAATATCTATTACATAACTAATTATACAAAAAAATGAAAATAGAATTTTATAATTAAGATATATAAAATTAAAAAAGACTAAAATAAAATGAGTCCTTTTTGTTTTTGTTTATATTTAATTTGATTCTTTATCTTTAATTTGGTTCAATTTGGTTATTATGAAATAATGATTGTTTAAAAAAAAAGGTTTATCAGTATAGCTTTTTAAAATTCCAAAATAATTATTTGGTATGCTTATTTTCAAAATAAAAAATGAACTGGGAAACAAATCTAACTCATTGAGGAAACTGCTGAACGTACGATACTGTTTTTTCTTCTTCATGGGAACTACTATTCTTACTAACCCAATTGCTATTTAAACTACACATGTGAATTTTTTTTTTTCAAAAATGTTCTTTCCACAAAAACATGCTTTCATTGTGTATTATATACAACAGAATCATAATTTTGCTACATATATTTTTTAACCCCTACATAACACAACAGAATCATGTTTTACATTGTTTAAAAGGGAGTGTAAAAAAAATACACAACAAAAATATGAGTTCGTTATGTATTTCCAAAAAAATACACAATGAAATCATGTTTCAGTTGTGTATTTTATTTACAACCACTTTTAATTAATTTTAATTGCAAGTTACATTTTTTAAAGCAATAAAATTAATTGTGATATAATTTATCATTTATAAATGTAACTAAATTAATTATTATATGACTTACATTTATTAACACTAATCAAGTCAATTTATGATATTAATTTGTATTACAATTAATTTGATTACAATTAAAAATGGAGGGCAAGAAAATAGTGTGAGAGAGGAAGGAAAATGGTGGGGGTGTCATGATGGAGAAGTAAGAGAGGAAGGGAGAAGGATTGAGGGTGTAGGAAAAACTCAAGAAGGGTAAAATGATCATCTGCTAAGACTTGGTAGTACTAATAGCAATTTTGATGGTGACAATGGTAATATCCTTTTTTTCCTTCATTTTTAGATTTCTACATTATGATTCAATAATATGGTCCAAAGCCCAAGATTGATATAGTTACTTTCGGTTTGAAACTGGCCTAAGCAAAAGTGTACAGTCAAGTGATTCACTTCTTTTGAGTGAGTTTTTGTCCGTCTTAATTATTCTGTTGGGTCATCAATCAAATTTGTATGGGCTTTACCACAAATACTAAGTGCGGGTTATTATTGGCCCCAATCCCATTTGCTAATGGCCCCTACAATCTTGAGAAAGTATTTCCTTACCTCTAAAAAACCACACCCTTCCCTCTTCCCCTTCACCTTCCTTGTGCCCCCAAACAACTCCACCGTTGTCCATTGAGCTAGCCGCCAAGAGACCTAAATCGCCCCCCCTTATATCAACAAAAAATAGACACTATGTAACTTTATTGCACTTGTCATATGCTTTCACAAAAGGAAAGAAAGCTGGGCAGAAAATGGTCGCTTGGAACTCCACTCTCACTATGGGACAGAGTAGTTTTACAACAGATCACACCGATGAAGATCTGCACACGCCAGTCAAAATCGGCATCGCACCGACTTACGCCAAACCCCTCCCCTTCCCCTCTCTTTTGTTCTTGTTCTTCTTCTATTTATTGATTATTGACTGTTGGGATGGTGTTGCACACAATGATGTTGTTGGTATGGTGTGATGATGTAGTTGGGATAGTGGTGATGGCAACGCGAAGTTGTTGTTGGGATGGTGGTGATTGCATTGCAAGATAAGGTGGGTGGTCGCTTGGGGGATTGGAAAAAGAAACTAATTAGAAAAGAGGAAGAAAAAGAGGGTCTGTAAAAAGAAAGTATTCAACCAAAGTGTAGTTCCATTTTATTAAGTTTGGACGAGAAAAAAAAAAAAGAAGCAGAAATACAATTCTATTATATGATATCATTGTATAACTATACAATAAAATTGTATTTTTTTATTCAAATCCCTTCATAAAGTAACAGAAACACAATTCCAATGTATAATTATACAATAGAATAGTGTTTTTATTACTTATTTTTGCATTCTATACATAAATAATGAAAACACGATTCTATTTTATAACTATACAAAGAATTGTGTTTATGTAAACAGGATAATTTTTAGAAAAAAATGTGTCACCCCCTTGACAGGGGTCTAACAGCATAGGGATTGGGCCAACAGCAACTCGCATATTAAGTTTGTGCTCTTGAACGTTGATGATGGATTACGGCCCTAGTGCTAGACCCAAAAGCAGGCTCACTGCAAACTTTACTGACCTGAACTTTTCAGCCTGAAAAGGAAAAAGAAAAACTGAACATTTAGTACAACTTTCATTAAGACTTTTAAATAAAATAAGTTAGAATTCTTTGAAATCGACAATCATACACAAATCGAAAAAATAGAACAGAAAATAAGGAAGAGAGATATGACACAGTAATTTACCCTGGTTCATCCAATGTAGGCTACGTCCAACTTGTCTGTATTATAATCACCTCACCGCCACTCATTACAAGTCACTCGGTTTACAAGGGGAATATAAATAGGGTTAAAAGAAACCCTAACAGCAGCTATTCATGGGCCCTAGCCCAAACTACCCCAGTTGGCTTTCTGCTGACCCCGCCAACAAGAAGGGTTGTCATCTGACTACGAAAGATGAGTCATATCCAACAACAAGAATAAGGATTTTCTTCAAATAATATTTCGTAAAATCTTCTGTGATCTATATTATTTTAACTTAATTCACTTTTCATTAGTAAGTTTTATTTAACTTAGGTCACTTAATATTTTTTTATAAACATTGAATTTATTAGTTTAACTATTAGTTTGACAGGTTTAATAAATTATATCAAGTATTAAAATTTAAAAATCATTTGATACTCTACCGATTAGCTTTATTTAATTTGAATGAATACTAAAAAAATTCAAAATATAAATAAATGTTGCCTCTACGATTATATATCTAAAATTTGACATATACAATTACCAAGATAACATCACATGATTTAATAATTGGAATTCTAATTTTGCATTTCATAAAAATTAGGAAAAATTATATTATTCATATCTTAATAATTTTCATAATATTTTTTTTAATTTCTTAATCAATATCCTAAAAATATTAGTTAATAATACTTAAAACTTATAAATAAAAATAAGTGTCTAAGACTTGGTCTAG
>PYAF01001286.1:1673457-1737874 GCA_007407185.1 Glycine tomentella
AAAATTAGGAGGAGAAATAATATATTTTTTTTAGTTATCGTAATATTGATGTGAATATTGTTTATCAATCTTCTTAATAACTAAATTCTATTAGAAAGATTGAATCTCTTTTTCAATCACTTTATTTTTTATTCATACGATACGAATCTGAAACAATAATTAAGAAAATACAAATTCAATCTATAATTATGTTGGTAAAGGAAATAGTGTTCTAATTCAAGACAGGTAATAAAGTTTCTTAACTATAAACACTTACAAAATTCATGTTGATCTTAAACCAATAATATTTTGAATAACTAAGAATATGTTTAACAACTCTTTTGCTGCTTTATCTTTTAACCATTTATTTATATGGTTTCATTTCCACGCCTATAATTTTGGGATGAAATATTAATTGTTGCATAACTTGCATTCATTATCGTGATATTGGCTGGTAGTAACATTTTTCATGGTTAGGTGATTGAGTACTTTCCAATCCAGTAAATAAAGTTTAACTTTGCTTTCTTTTAGAGATTATCAATTAATTAAGCATTTCTTCCGATCAAAAGTTTCTGCAAGCATGCAAGAAGCATACTTCTTATGCTACTATGTATTTATTTATTGGCGGTAAGCTTTTAAGCCTTGAACCATACTTGAATGTTCTTTTTAGTTTACTTGTATTATATAACTACTCGGACGGAACCAGAAAAAAAAATTGTTGGGGGTGGAAATTTAAAATACTTAATAAAAAATAATATTAATCTATAGCTATAATTAATTTTACTCATGTAAATGAATATATTTATGAAATAAAAACAATTTAAAACCTAGTATAAATGAGAAAACATATTTATAATTAAAAGTAACTAGCGTATAATTGCTCAAATTCTATAGCAAATGAAATGGTTAGTGTTACTATAACTAGTCTAAGAAAATAAAATTATTTGTATAGCAATTAACATAAATAAAATATGTATAATTATAATTAATATAAGCAATTAAAAATAATTATAAAAAATAACTTATATTTTATCTACCTAATATATAATAAAATTAGTTATATATGTTAAAGAAGAGAAATTTAAATGTATAAAAGATAAACAAGTACCGTAAACAACATTTTATAAATGTTTTTTACAAGTTAAACTTCCATTAGAGTTTAGACACATGTCCACAAACAGAGGCAGCGGTAGGGGTAGCCCCAAGGTTTTTAAACTTTCATAGTGTTATGTAAAAATTATTTTATGATCAATTTTTTTAAGTTTTTTATCCAGTTAATTTGGGTTAAAGGTATGTTGATTGATGTTGATGTTGAATATTTTATCTAAAAGTCAAAATTTTTATATTTTTACTTTTTTATTTGAAAATTATATTTAACTTTTTTTATACTCTTTCACCTTTTGCAAGATTATAAATTTTTATTTATTGTTATTGTTCTTCCTACTTTGTATTATGGCTTTCTTTTATTATATTTCTAAAAATTTTCATCCTGTATTTTTTTTATCTTACATGTTATATTTTTGATTGGGTCTTATAAATAAGAATGCAAGGAGTAATAAAATACTTAAAATAACTCTTTATATTTTATAAAATGATTAATTTATAGAAAAACTAACTTTGAACAAACAAAAAAAATAGTTTCTTTCAGTAATATTTTATTAGATTTATATTTTCTAATTTTGTTAATCATATATGTATACTTAGTTAATTTTTCTAAGCATTTATCATATCTTATCCATTTAAACAAGTATTTTATAAGAATTTTTTATGTGTTACTCCAGTATTTCTTTTTGAAATATTTGAATTACATGCGTTGTTATAATGAAAATTTCTTTTCACTTAACTGAAATAAAAAATATCAATCTTTGGACATTTATGTATTAGTTGTATTTATTGATTAGTATCTCTTATGTCCAACATAAATTATATATTTCTTTTTTCTCATAAGGAAATATTAATTATATATTATTTTTTATAAATATCATACATATTAAATTTGAAATATTTTTAAGTCATAATTCTTTTTATATTGACTCCCCATGTCTAAAATTCCTGGCTTCACCCTGCACAAACAGTCACCATTAGACCAAACCTTTACATATGTTGGACTATGGACAAATATAGGGTATGCATGTTAAGGAAGTTTTGAGGATGCAGGGGGAGCGATCGCCCCTATTGCCTCAAACCTGGTTCCATCTCTGGAACTACTAATAGATATGCCCTAGAGAAAATGACACAACTTATGGAAGGATAAAAAAGAAAAGATGTACGTACGTAGTATGAAAATACCACGCACCTACGTATACGTACGATCTTTATATATGCTTATGTACCTATCGAAATTAAATGTTACCCCTTTGTGAATTAATTGCCATCTGAGAAGAATTTTTCTTCATGCAAATCAAATGTGCGGATAAATTTGCGTAAAATTGTTCTAGTTTAATTAGATGTTTAAAATTTGAGTCTTGTAATTGTGTTAAATATTTAAAAGATGAATTTTGTCATCTATAATAATATTATTTGATTCAAATAAAATTGTCTCTAATAAAAATACATGTAATTTTATAAAAAAAATAACATGCAAATCATCAAGAAGGCAAGAATTGTATGAGGAGACCACTTGTCAAATCCATATCACACTCATATTAACTGAAATCCTCTTTTAGATATAACTCAACTCTAACAAAAAATTATTGGAGTTTAGATGAATCTTATATGTAATTAGTAAATATTCCATTTTGTATATATACTTTAATTTGTGTGTCTCAAATTAAAAAGTATAAAATTAAACAAGTTGTCTTAACGTTTGTGTAATAAATTGTACTACAGTATTACCCATGGTCAGAATTTCCTAAAAATATTTGAACTTCATAAAGAGGTGATACATGTTTGACTTAGGCGTACGTATATTTTAATACTTTCATTTAATTTTAATCTGTCTTCCAACTTTTACTGATCTAGATGATATTTAAGTGCATGATGTAGATTTTTTGGAGTGAACATAAGTATCTTTTTGCAAAAAGTAAAAAAAATTAAAAAATTAAAAAATTTGAAATATTAAAATCTATTTAAAAGATTGACATCTCGTAACAAATATGTTTTTTTTTTTTATATATTAGTCAATGATCAAACTCATAATCAAATGTTTTATAAATAATATTATTTACTAATCATGTCAAATTGGGTTGGTATGCATGACGTAAATTTAGTTTCATGATTGAAATATTTTGAATTAATTTCTATCAATTTACATTAAAAAAATTGACAGAAAATTAAGAAATCCATTATTATGGTTTCACACGGAAAGTTAAATCAATGTGGTTGATGATGTGGAATATTATCCTTAGAAATGAAATAAGAAATTGCCTATTTGACTTCCAAATTCCATCGACTACCACATGTTTTGTCTAGCTATGGTCAAAATGATCGTATCCTTGACCTAAAATATTCGATCAACTTGGTGTCACAGGCAAACCATTCAACCCTTTGATAATCAAGAGAGACGACTTCAGTAGTCACAAATGAATCACACTACGTCAAGTAATTCTCACCAACAAATTAATAACAACGACCTGTGTTTAAACATTATTAAATATGGTCTTATGAGGGAAGTGCATCCTGTGTTACTACTCAGAAGCTAGACATATAGGATCTGTTTAAGGTCTGTTTGGATGTTAGTTTCTCTAGAAGTATTTCTAGAAGAGAAAAATAAGGAGAAAAAAAATGAAATGAGTTTTTTCATAAGTAAAAATAAGTTCTCCATTAGTTAATTTGTAGATGTCATATCATATTTTAGAGAAGCTATATTGGTGAGATTCTACAAATTAATTAATGAAGAACTTATTTTTATTTATGAAAAAGTTCATCTCATCTTTTTACTCTTATTTTCTTCTTCTAGAAGTGCTTCTAGAGAAGCTTACCCAAACAGGTCCATACTTCACCTCTTCTTGTGAACCTTTCAACTAATTTATATTTCTTCAAAAAAAATTAATTTAATTAATCACATTAAATATATCAATTAATTATATTATTATTTCAAAACTATCATTTCCTTATCTTTCTATTCATTTAATTGATTCTCATTAATGTTTGAAAAAAATAATTAAATATAAGTATATAGGAAAAAACATAATTAATATATTTAGAAATTAGAAAAAAAAATCTTATAAAAAAGAACAAACAAATTTCTGAAATGATCTTATAATTAATTAGATACAAATGAAGTATAATATAAACAATAAATGGAATTCGTGAACTGTAACCTTATGTTTATGAAAAATGCTAGTAGCATACTTAGACACATTTTTTTTTAAAATACACTTTCTTTTATTGGTTATATTTATTAAAAATTATTGATCTCACATCTTATAAAATGATTATCTTTCATGATTTTATAATTTCAATGAATTTTAATTAATAATAAAATATGTTAGAAGAAGTGTATTAAAGAATATATTATTAACATTTTCCTCGTGTTCAATTAATCTCGTCAACTTTGTCAACAGCGCTAGAGAAAACCAAGAACTAGACCTAAAATACTTATAAGAAATGGTTTTTGCTGAAAGTTTTTATAATATTTAAATACTTTTAGAGTTTTAGTAGTAGGAAAATATGAATAATTCAAATATCCTTTATTCACATGGTCAAAACTTTATCATCATTTTGTTAATTTTCTCCCGTCATTTTAAATAGAAATATCAATAGTGAAAGATAAAGTAAAAAAGAGTGGCTTTGGTTTTTTAAAATCCCAAATAAAATAAAATGATATTATCCTTGAAAATGATAAGCTTATAACACAGAGAATGAAGAATGATTAGGGTGCAGAACTAATCAATATTATTTTCGGGAGTCAAATACAAAGATAAAAAAGAAATTAAAGATAATATATTATACTTAACCAATACTTTATATAAATGTAATTAAAAAAAACTGAAAATCTTATATAATAATATAAGAGTTTTTTTTGAAAATATAATAATTTAATTAAGAAAATTTTGAGCTCACAACATTTGATTAACTCTATACTAAAAGAATTATTAATACCTTTCTCAATGTAAATAAATTCATCAGTCTTTCCTTTTTTAAATGAGGATGAATAGAAAATTTGTAAAATGTGAAATTTGAAAGAATGCTATAGGAAAAATGGTAATGTTTTTATTTTTCAAATAAAAATGAACAGCTTATTAAAAAATGTGTAAGGTCATGGTTGGCCCAATGACCTCTATTTAGCCATTATTTTAGCTTAAACATAATTTTTATTAACGTCTATGGTCTTTAAACTTCATACTACTCCATAAAACTTAGAAAATGTCTTTAGGTCTTCACTTTGGTTATCTTCTACAACTGTTTCAACAGCCAATTGTTCATGTGTCCAATCTTTTTTTTTTAATAAAAAAAATGGCTTATAAAATAGTGATTATAGGGGTTTAAAGCGTTTTAGATGAATCAAAAGAACCCCAAATAAAATCCCAAACAAAATATAACTTAAAATACATTCAAAACACACAACCATGCGTTATTTTCGGCACACAATGTCCAACACACAGTTTACAAATTTCTTGCAAGGAATATGGCCATAAATCAAACAAAATGACAACTTTATGTTCTAGAACAAACACATCATCAAATATATGATATGTAACACATACAAAGAAAATAATCTTTAATGACATGAAACAATAAGTACATGTTTAAAGGGCCGAACATTGCTTCTTCTTAAACTTGGCTTCATGGATAACTTCATTAGCCACCAATACCCCATCCAAAATGTTTCTTCCTGCTGAAAATGTCGATTGTCTTCCATCCACCACCTTACCTAACACCTTACTTATCCTCTTAGCCAATATCTTTGAAATGATTTTGTATAGACATCCAATGAGTGAAATTGGTCTATACTCCCTTAACTCTTGTGGATTCTGCTTTTTTGGTATCAATGCTATGAATGAAGCATTGGATCCTCTCAGTAACCTTACAAATGTATGAGACTCGTGTAAGACCCTATTAATGTCCACTTTAATTACATTCGAACAAGACTTGATGACATTAAAGTTTAATCCATCTGGGTCGGAGTTCTTGTTGCCATCACACTCCACACGGCTTCCTTTATCTCCTTTTCAGAAAATGAATTAACCAGAAGCACATTATCTTCCTTCGGTAAAGATTTAAAGCCAACCCCCTCCAACACAACCTCCATGCTTCCCTCTTCAAAGAATCTTTTTTGGAAGTAGTCTTTAATTCTTGCTTCACTTTCCTAGGCTCATCACACCATTCAATCCCCACTTTCAAACCTTTAATGCAATTATTCCTTCTCCTCCAATTAACCACCCCATGGAAGAAATTTTCGTTTGCATCCTTTTTCTACAAGCCACTTGAGTATGGACTTTTGACAAAGTATAGATTCTTGTATCCTTGAAAGCTTCCAAAAATTGGTGAGTAATCCCTCCCTTTCTCCAATCTCTTCCACTGAAAGACCTTCAACTTCTTCTTTTCCATCCAACCGATTGTTTATTACCAAATTATCAATATTGGTAGCATGTTGATTACTAAGTTTCTCCACAACCACTCCACCTCTTAATGTCTTTCTTTAAATGTTTGAATTTTTCTTTAACCACATAGGCACCCCATCCTTGAATGTCACATGATCCGTATGCTTTCCTCACAAATTCCACAAATTCCAGTTTCTCAATCCAATAGTTAAACACCTTGAATGGTCGAGATCCCTATTCCACATTCTTTTGATTCACAAGAATTGGGTAATGATCAGATATGGATCTATCAAATACGTATTGAGTAGCATTTGGCTACATTTTTGTAGCCATTCAATTGATACCATTTCCCTATCCAACCTACCCATAACTCCTTCCCCCGTCCTTATCTAAGAAAACTTTCTCCTCACTAACGGTAGTTCCAGCAACTTCATATGATCAATGAAATCATTGAACCTCAAGATACCCCTAGTTCTTCTTTGACTCCCAAAACAAGTTCCTTTTCTCTCATCACCACTCCTAATAGCATTGAAATCTCCAAGAACACACCATATACCATCCCCTACTCTCCTTTTTAGTTGTAAGATTTCTTCCCACAAGATCATTTTCTCCCTTAATGTACAAGCATTGATCCCTTATTGATGCATCACATATCACACCAAGTTTGCACAACATTTTAGTTAAAATAATTTGCATTTCCCCATCTTGTATAGCTTAGTTTCTAGTTATTTTTGTTCTTTTCCCTTTGAACTTGTTATTTCTTCAGGGTTGTTTTGGTTTTAGTAGTTGAAATTTTATAGATTTTGGAAAAACTAATGAAGCTTGATTTTGAAGTTCGATTGAAGCACTACCAAGACTTAGAGTTGGCATCAAATCATACTAGAGCATTGGATGCAATAAGGAACTACAACCAAGAGTCAAGAAAGCACATTTCTACTTGATAGGGTAACAAAGTTCACGGTAGCCCAAGAAACACCCTGTTGTCTACTAAGGATTCTATTTGGTGTGTCTGGGAATTAGACAGGAGTGTTCACAGGAAGCCCGTGAAACGCCTCACCAGCATCTTATGAAACAACCTTAAACCTATGAAGTGTAAATTGCGACTGATATATATGTTTTTGCATTTTTATTTTATTTAGGCCCAAACTTTTATTAGCCTGAGAGTTTAAATAGGACCTTTAGGTTATGCTTGGAAGTTCGAACCCCATACCTTGTGATAACTTAGGATTAAGAATTGCTTTTCCTTGTAAGCTATTTTCTTGTATTTGCCTTTGGGTTTGTCTAGTACCTCATTAATATATATGTTTCTTTGGCTAATAAAAAAAATTGCTTTTCCTTTTCTATTATTTGTCTAAGATGAAGCCTTGCCCTTGATAACTATTGAATGTATAATTGAATTATCTTGATACTCTTTTGGTTTCTCTCTTGATTCTCTTTTTTTGTTGATTTTCTTTATACAAAGCAATTGACTTACATTCTTCATAATGCTTAGGGAAGAACTAAAAGAGGAACTTAAACGTTGGACCCATAAGAAAAGAACTTGAATATTAAATTATAAAAATAGGTTTAATCCTTCGAGGATCAAACAAATTAACAAAAAGAATAATAAATTTAATTGAGCATAACTAACATTTATCAATTCAATTAGATACACATTTGCATTCATGTAAGGAAACAAACATTACTAATGTTAATTTGTCTTCAAAGAGAAACGATAAGAGCATCAACATAATGAGATTAGTTCAATAGGAAACCATGTGCAAATTCCAAATCTGCAAGTTTCTCGTTAATAATTTTCCCCAATTTTATTTGTTTGTTTTTGTTTTAAATTGATTCTCAAATTTTCTTCTCTAAATCAGTACTCCTTAAATTGCTTCCCTTCTTTCATATTTTTAATTGAAATGTGATAAATGCAAAATTAAACTCATAATCCTTGCAGAAGAACATCGTTTTGTTACTTGACGATACCGTACACTAACAATATCGTTTTTTTATTTATTTTAATTTTAATTTTATTATTATTATTAAACAATTTCACCGCATGAACTATCCTCTACTCCACTGCACCCACTCGACCAAATTAACCCAGTTGACATCCAGCAATAACGCAAGACGTAAGCTGCACATACCCTTCGATCGTTTGAAACGACCCTTGACCTTTTGTCGTCCAAGCTTAGCTTTAGACCCTGAAGTGAATCTTTTTTTATGTAATGATGTTCTGATTTATCTAATAAAGAATTAGGTTAGTCAACACGTATTTGTACTGAATTAATGCAATATACACTGTTACGCTGGTTCAATTTTCAAAAAGGGATAAGTTAGACCTAATAAATATCTTATCAAGTAATATGTAAACATGTCAAACGAGCCTAAGCTGTTTAAGCATATAATGAAGCTGACCTGTTTTCATTATTACCGGGTGTTCAATTAGGTCATCATGTAACAAACTTTATAGGTCAATGTATTTTAATTTTAAATGGTGAAAAATTAGGTTTATAAAAAAGAAAAAAAAAGTTGACTAATTTTATGATTGAAGTAAAATGAACACAAGCCAAACTATTTATAGTCATACTTATAAATGACTTAGTGCTTATTCACTAGTAAATATTAGATTGAAAAGCTTTATTTTTATTACTTTAGCTAGCTAACTCTGATCTCATTGATTAGGTCAATGGATTTTATTGTTCACACAAGCTACATTTTTCTACCTAATAATCAACAAACTTAGCTAGTTTATTTAGAGTTTATTTGTTTTACTCACTTTTTTCATTGCAAGCATTGCAATATAATTTCAATCCATGTCTGTATATACGTTATTGATGTTTAATTGAATTGAATGAGTATTCGTAGGTAGTTTTTTTTTTTCTTCAGTGGATTATACTCAAATATATGATGAGGACTTATTCTTATAAGATTCTATCAATGTTTTATATTGACATATAAGTGATATATAAAAGGTTAACTTATTGAGCCTTTTTTTTAAAAGGAAAACTCACTGAACTTTTTATATTTTCACTAAGATTTAAAAAAGCTTATAAATTTGAAACATCTAATAGCAAAAGTATCGTTTATTATGTATGATTACCGTTACCTAAATGCATAACAACGATGCTATTAAGGGGGAAAAAACAAAGGAAGAAAAGTAGGCTGGCATTGCAGGAAATAATGATTGGTAAGAGCGTCTAGCTTCACCTTTTTCTTTTTAGTTTCTTTTGTTTGGCAATGTAATTTGATTTTGACAAAAGAAGTAAAGAACAATTGAACAAAGCCCATCTAGCTTTTTCGTTATAAAATATATGTATATGAATCTAAAGATAGAGTAAATTCTGGAAGTATAGACCTTTAAAATTTCATGCACTATTATTTACTTTTTTTTTTTAAAAAAATTATTGTTATTAAAAGTTGTCTTTTATTTTTTAAAAAAAATTAAATTCATTATCACATTTTTTTAAAGATTTTCTCATATTATCATTTTCGTTCTCTATAAAACGTAAATATTATAATTAAACAGTATGGTAATATTTTATACCTTTAAATGACTAATTTAATCATTAATTATTATTATTTTGTTACAAATCTATCGTGACAATGTATATAATTGAATTTGGAGAACTGGTTTGACATAAAGATAACAACGTAGAAGAGGCAACCTGAAAATACGATGATGCGATAGAATCCTTGAAAATAACCGGAACCTTACTCAGCAAATATAGTTAAAGGAAACAAAGCTTCTATAAAATCCTAGAAGAGGCAACCTGGGATGAGCCAGGCCAGTCCAATAATACATGCTTCTTTTTCAATTATTTGCAAAAGAAAAGTACTAGCTATTTTAAAATCTTTTAATATATAGGTAAAAAATAAAAAAGAAAGATAAACGATCAAACTTTTTTTTTGGGACAAAGTATTTATTTTAGTTTTAACTACAAATATACTTTTATTGTGGACATTAATCTTATTCAGGTACAAAACATTGACAATATTATTGAGGTTATCTATGCTCTTTTAATGAGGATTTTTTTTTTCCAGAAAAGGCTCGCCTTTCTAGCTAAAGAAAAGTTAGAAATGTACTGCAATTTTTTTTAAAAAACTAATTATTTATGTTTTTAATGTGTATATGTTTTCTTTTAGATGATTGATTGTGCTTATTAAATTATGAGAAAAAGAATTATAAATTAAAAGCTTAAATTTTTTTACATAATCATCTAATCACAATTTATAATATATAATAAATTTATTTATTTTTAAAATAATTATTTTAAAGTAATTTAAATATCGAATCATTATTAGATGACAGTGCAAAATTGTTTGTATATAAACATTAAATTCTTTAATTATTATTTACTACTTTTGATATGATTACCAATTTTTAAATATTGATCATTGGAGTACTTATTTTCAATAGTTTTAATCATTTTGTAAAAATTAATTCTTGTGACTAGCTAATTTTAATCAACTAAATATAAAAAACTTTTACCAGAAAACAAGTATTTGGTTGTACTTTTATACTTTATTTTTTTATACAATAGATAATATTCCTCAGTTGAATTTTTTTTTTTTGCTTTTAAGAAACAACACTTTCCATTTCGATTACTCAAAATAAATTCTGAAAGTTAATGTTAATAATTCGTCTTTAATAAATTCTTCATTGAAAATTTAATTAATTAATGCCTAATTTTTTAATTCGAAACAGAAGTTTACGAAAACGAAAGTTAATTTTTACATTCAAGAGAAGCTAGGGAATATTTAAGTTAGCTAGGGATCAACTGATATCAAGCATAGAACTCTTTTAACTTTTCTTATATACTTTTATTTGTACTATTATTAAACCTTTACAGGTTCTGTCATTTTCAATAACATTTCAATATTATTGGAAATTTAAACTTTAGAGGCAGCCAACAACTGGAAAAATAAAAAAGGAAAAGACCTTCTGCTATAATAATAATAATAATAATAATAACAACATAAAGGAATAAGCCAAATTCAATTTGAAAATACTGAACCTTTAATCAAAATTCCCATGTCTTATCAATGACCCCTTTGAATTATCAAAGTGTCAACCATAATCCGGTTAGTCGGTTACTCTTCTCATTCATTCATTCCACTGATGCTTTTTTTCTCTCTTCAGCTCAGCTGCCAACAATATAAATACTGAGAAGCAGCGAACCGTTTTCCATTCATTTTTTCTCAAACTCAACCCTCACAAAACAAAACACAGACACACACAATTGAAGAAGAATCTGATGCACCAAAATATCACATATAGCATCATAGTTTAGTTTTTATTTATTTATTTATCATTTAACACACACAAATATAGTGGAGGCTGAAGCAAATTACTACAAAAATTTGTTGGATTAATTCTTCATCAAGAACAACCATATGGCAGATGATGATCAATTTCAAGCAAGTGGGAACTGGTGGGAAACATCAAGAAGCGTGAGGTATGAGAGCGGGGCATCACAGTCATCTTCCTCAGCCATCACCAACACAGGCAACAACTTTGGTTGGCAAGGTTCGGATATGGCAGACATGAAGCCAAGGTCTTCCATGGGTTCTTCTTCTGTGGTTTTCCATGACACACAGATTAATAATAAGCTTCAACAACCGGATTCTGCCACTTCCACTGACCCCAACTTGCATATGATGGGCCTAGGCCTCTCATCCCAAGCCATGGATTGGAATCAAGCATCTTTGTTGTAAGTGCATGCAATTTGTGTCAAGTCAAAACACAATCAAATTAACAACCCACCATAAAAGAAAAATAAGATATTTTTATCTGTTATTTTTTATAACTTGTAAATAATATCTCTAAAATTCTAATATTTAACTGAATCGAAAGATATTGGGTGATCTATGTAGCAGAGATCAAGAAAGACTTTTATTGTTGATATTTCTTTTTTTGTTCATAACTTTGTACTATAGCATCATATAATAGAGTAATAAATAGCTGATCAATCTTCATGGGATATAGGTTGTGACTTTTTTCTTATGTTTGTTTTGACGGTAATAGAAGAGGAGAGAAGGGTACGGAGAACAGTTTCCGGTCGATGCTTCAAGAGAATTTGAGCTCATCAAGGACCAATTTTCAGCATGAAACTGGGAATATGGGGTTGTCTCAACAAGTTCAATGGAGGTCAGAGAAGATATTCTCTTCAGAGTCTTCAACCAATGAGTTCAAGAAAGTGAATAGGGGTGGTGGCTTCTCTTTGGATCAAAGCCAGTTTAGTCCTCAATATAGCTCTGGGGACAGCACAGTGACAAGCCAAGGGTTACCTTCTTCTAACTTTCAGATTGATTCCTCATCCTTATATGGGACCTCTTCAATCTTGCAAGGACTATTGGGACCTGATCACAATAACCAAACCCAACAACAGCAACAACAACCTATGAGTTTTCCATACCATACAACAAGCTATGGATTAAACTCCAATGACTTGGTTCCTTCTTGGTCCAAAGTTCCTCAATTCTTGAGAGCTTCCCCTTCAAAACAACCACCCAATAACCAGTTGCATTTCACTAACCACGCAACCTTTTGGAATGCTTCTGAGGCTGCAAACATCAAAGATGTTCGCCCCAGCTTCTTCCCTTCATTGCAACCCCCTTTCTCTACGCCAAATTTTGAAGTACAGTCAAAGGTACTATTACTATACTACTACACATGACAACATAGTTTACAAGTATAACACATCTTTTTTATTATCAGTAAATATTAGTTTTTATTAGCATAGAGAATTTTATTTCTTTTCTTATTTTTTAATAATCCAATTCATCTTATATCTCACATATATGATACATACACAAAGTTGTAAAATGCATTGATATGTATAGATTCTATAGAATCCATAGGAGGGGAGATCCAACTAAGTTGTCAGGTTTATTTGATAGAGATTAGTCTTTGACAGATTTGGTAAATTATAAAACAATAATCTATAAAGCCATATTAATTATATAGTATTATGTTATTAGGGTTTGATGTGGTGTAAAGTTTTTAATTAATTCAAATAGCTATGGTTTTAAATAATTTTGCAGAATATATCTGAAGTTAGGGAGTCAGGTACTGTGGTAAAGAAAAGTGGGAATGAGCCAGCACCCAAAAGGACCCGTAACGAAACACCATCTTCTTTGCCAGTTTTTAAGGTACAATAAGTGCAACTAGCCTTTTAACAAGAAGGGAAAGCTCTTTAAACTTTTTTTTATCTTTATCTTTATTTTTTTTTCCTTTCCTTTGAATCCATAAACATGGATGTGACCCTGTAATTCTGCTTTCTTGCCCTCTTAGGTGAGAAAAGAGAAGATGGGGGACAGAATCACTGCACTCCAACAATTGGTGTCGCCTTTCGGAAAGGTGGGCTTCCAATAAAATCATCTACAGCCTATTAAGTGAATGATCATTTCACTTGTGAATTTATGTCATATAATAAGTGGGGATAAGAAAAAAAATAACATGAAAATCATAGCAGTTTTGATAATGCTGGTTAATTATTGATAAAAGATTTTAAATCTATCTTTTGTGCATTAATTGTGTCAGACTGATACAGCCTCAGTGCTCTCTGAAGCCATTGAATATATCAAATTCCTCCACGAACAGGTCACCGTAAGTCCCATTACCCATTAAGATATTCTTACAAAAAAATTTAAAATAATTGCAAAATTTTCATCGTATAGATATATGTTTTTTTTCTTCTTTTCTTTTTCAACAGGCTTTAAGTACCCCGTATATGAAAAGTGGAGCTCCAATACAGATTCAACAGGTACCATACGTACATAAAGATGCTGCAACTAAATCTGATATTTCTTTCTTCATTTCTTTAATTATAGTATTGAACAAAATGCTTTTCTCTTTCAAATAGCAATACTTCCTCTCCTAGATATTTTTCTTTTTTACTACGTTTTTGGTCAGATTCCTGACTTTTTAACGTCGTTGGTGTTATAGCATTAATAAGAATTCATCAGTTTATTGTCGAATAGAAGTTAATTTATTCGTATAAATATTATTTGCTTATAGCAATGAAATATTATACTAAATATTTAATTTATGAATTATATATCAATTTTCAATACTAATAAAATTATCTAGTAATAATGTTAATTGAGTAATTATAAACATACATCTGTTTTATATTCAGTTTCATTTTACATTTTATTCTTTTAATATGTTTCACATTTTTTCTTATCTCATTATTTATCATATCTATTATTTTCTCTGTCTACTTTTTTTTGCTTTATCTTTCTTCTACCCAAATCCACTCTAATATGGGGGTAGACCCTTATATTGGTATTAATAATTTAATTTTAATTAAACTAAAATATGAGAGGAAAGTAATCTAGTGTTAAATTATTAATATATGGTATGGTTTTCTACAATGCATTCCTTGTAAAAGATTCTTTTTATCTCTCCTTCTTCTTCTTCAAATGATTTGATACATATGCTACAAGGAGTGAAAAAGAGTGCCAAGAAAAAATAATGTGAAATAAGCATTACTCTTATCGGAAGGAAAAGGAAAGAGATAGGAAAGGGAGTAAGATGCAGATTTGATTCTGGGGCACTGATGCTGATAACTTTTTTCCAAATTTGGCTAAGTTATAATGCTTTTTTTTTTCTTTTTTTTTGCCTTTGGATGCAGAATTCTGGTAAATCTAAGGAAGCTGAGGGTCCAAAGCAGGATCTAAGAAGCCGAGGGCTATGCTTGGTGCCTGTTTCAATTACATTTCCAGTGACTCATGAAACCACGGTTGACTTTTGGACACCAACATTCGGAGGAACTTCCAGATAACAATATAAATAAGGATAAAATGTGTTTTAGGTTTTCAACTTTTTTTTTTATCAAAATTGTTTTTAGTCCATATTTTAAAAGATATATTTTGGTCTTTGTGTTTTATAATGGATGAATTTCGTCTTCTTATAAAACCTAACCCAGCTATGGTACTAAGACGAGAGACGAAATTCACCAATTATAAAAATTACAAGGACCAATTTTTGATGGAAATAAAAAGAAGTTAAAACACATTTTAGCATAATAATAATGGATGGATGGAGAACTGGGACACGGAACCAATACCCTGCAAGTAGCTAGCTAGGACATGCATGTATCTTATCGCACACCTGGCCAAGTTGGGAATGATATGATGAAAGAAAAGAGAAACAAGAAAGAGGACCCAGAAGCCCACATAAATATGTAAAGGTAGTTAGTTCTGCTGGGTTGTGGAAAAGATGTATAAAAAAGAGATGGGGGGAAAATGTGTTTGAAAGAGAAAGAAAGGGATATGACCCTTCAAAAGATAGCCATAGTTGGATCAACTACAATCAGAATTATGCAGGGTTTGGGGCAATATTGGGACCATTGGAGGCAGAATAAGTTGTTGTAATAATTGAAGAATTATGCTTAGAATAGTGGGATTAATTAGGCATGACAAAGTTGCTGAATATATATAGAGAAAGTTAAGTTCTTTCTAATTCCTAGACTAAACAAGAGGGAGAAATTGTTGTTAGCACAAGATAAAGGAGCTTTATTAATTTCTTGTTGCTATATTGTGAATAGAGCTGGCACTACGTACCTTTATCTCGAGAAAAAAGAATTTAATTTGAGAGTATCATTGAAGTATAGAATAGAAGTGTGAGTGAAGGGATGCGTCATTTGATTGGAAACCTCACTTTTTATTTGTTTATGTCTTTGGAATGAATAAGTGGAAGTCAGAAGGTGGCCCACGCTCCTCCTTTTAGGGTTTTCAAATTTTTTCAAATAAAATGTTTTATTTATCAGAAAGTTATTTATATTTTGTAGATGCTTTTTCACATGCTTTTGTGCTTTATACCGAATGGCCACATAGATGGCCTTCCATTGGAAGTATGTGTAGAAAGAAAAGAGGAAATTCATAAATATTTATATCCTCTGATGAGGACTTCTGGATTAGGACATATAAGGTCCTCATTTTGAATGCACTATGTGCCCGTCATTATCTATCTCTTCTTTCTGAAAAATATCAAGACGACCCCGCAAGAAATTCAAATGAACGTACATATAAATGAATATATATGTACCTTAGCTAGGTTTAAAGAGAGAGGACATTTCTACCTAGAAAAACCACTAAAAGCTTAATTGATTAGGGAGTGTTTGTTTTATTTTTATAGTCAATCCTTTTCCATTGTGTACAAATTCTAATATAAAATCTACAACCAATCAAAATTAATTTAAACACATGTTAATTACTTTTTACGGTTTAAAATTAATTTATTAATTTTATAAAAATCAGTTGTGTCTAGCTTTCAAACAAACAGACGCCTAGTTTAGCTAATCTACCATATAGTATGTTGATACCCGGCACATTTTTATTTTATTTTATTGGTAAATATTAATTTGTTAGTACAGGATTGAATTCATAATTTTTCTCCTCTTTTCTTATGCCTTAATCATTTAACTCAATTTATATCTCTTAATGACACATTTTTATATAATTTTTTGGTTAAAACATGTTTTTATTCTTAATAAATATCTGAATTTTATATTTGTTTTCTAATATTTTTTACATCGAGTCTCTAATAAAAAAAATATTTTTGTTTTGATTCTTAACACTTTTTTTAGTCTATGATAAAGTAATAAATTTTATGTTTTTTCAATGATAAAAAAATTCATATGTTATTAATATTTTTCAAAGGAATAACAAATGAAAAAAAAAATTATCTAAGAGAAAATACAAAATCAGTGAATTTATCAGAAACTAAAAACAAGTCTCCAAGATCAAAAACAAAATTTTTATTTTATTAGGAAGTAAAAATGAAGAAAAAATATATTATAAAATTAAGGTATTTATTAGAGATTGTGAATATATTTTAGCCAATTTTTTTAATATATGAAGATACCGATAACTCAATGTTATTCTTTCTTTTCTTGTATCATGTTTAAAAAAATAAGAAATAAATAATAACAAGAACATTGACAATAGCACAACAAAAGAGAATAAGATACCATTGTCTTAAAATTTAAAACCTACATGATTGGTATATATCTTTAAACAGAGCAACTTTTGCTAGGGTTTTGAAGCTATTGGCTGGAGAGCATTTCAAACGATTTTGTTCTGGTTCAGGTGGATGGCGCCCTTGTGATTAGAAGTACTTTACTAAATCTCACTTTCTACCTTCTCTAGCAATATCTGAACATAGACTAATGCAAAGATGGAGCATCTAAGAATTTTGATTATTATTATGTTAACTAAGCTTGCTGTCATGGGGCTCCACACTACTTTGCCAGCCTAGTTACTTTCTTAAAAATTTGTCTTCATTAAGAAAATGTCATATGTGACAATTCATTTGCTTCTTCTTTTTGTTATCTCAGCACCTGAACTTATTTATTTAAATTTAAAGTAAATAAAAGGAGATTCTCGCAGGAGATGTTAATTTTGTGGATAGCATTTGGCATTATGTATATAATTTGAAAGAGATTAGCTAGAAGTGAATAACAAAGGAACCTGCAGCGGTGAAAACCATATTTCATTGTCGTGATTTTTATGCACCAAGATAGCCGCTGATCGAGTAGGACGTACAATATTTTGAACAAAATTTAGATAGCTACATAGATGTTACTGATAATATTCTTTGACAAAAATTAATAATTTATATATTTTATCTCCATAACTATTATTAACTTTTACATGATCCTTAATTTCAACTTAGTAACAAAAATTGTTGTCTCAGTAATTTCTATTGTATTTATGTACTCTTTCTATTTTTAAATAAGTGTTGTTTTAGCATTTTTTTTGTTACAAATTATCTATCATTTTGAATATTAAAAACATATTTACTATTGTTTTCCATTTACATTTAAAAACATCATGTTCTGATAACTATAAAATTAGATTATTTTTGTAAGATATGAAATATTAAAAATATATAATGCTAAAAAAAGGGATAATTTAGACACATGCATGGCACCTATGGAATTGCAACGAAGGAATAACAGGAATACTTCTATTTTAGCACCTTTTTCTTTCTTTAACCGATAACAATAAACTCGTTTAATTGTTTATAATAGTTTATGTCGCATAATTCTATAACATGATTTCTAATCAACGAAAGTCATTGATACCAAAGTTCATGGGATAAAAAAAAGGTGGGGAAGGGAATATAATCACCAAATTGTTTAGGTCTATATATATCAATTATCTAAGGATTCCATAATTTCTAACCAGCTCTTTATGCCACCCAATACAACTCCCGAGACAAATATGTGCTTAACTTTAAATTCACTCATAACTTTATCATGTTGAGCATTATATTTATACCAGCAAAGCAAAGAAGAGAACAATGAGCTAAGCTTAATTATATCAGTAACCATATTACAAGCTAAACTGTAATAAGTATATATAACTTCAATAAAGATTCCATTCCCAGTTTTTCTGCGCATCATGTGTAATGTCAGGCTTCTTCATCATGTTTGAAAAGGACTGTGCCATGGGAATCCACAAAAATTAACCTGCTGCTGAAATTCATGAGCGTGGCTAGCTGAGAAAAGATAAGAGGCCAGACACCTTTTGTCATGAAATGATGGAACAAGATGCTGCAAAGCCCGAATTAGAAACCCATTGATGCATACTAATGATAGGGAGGAAAAAAAAAAGAAAATTAGAGGAAAGTGTGGACCAAAATACGAAAAATCTGTAGATCACATGACACTGGATTTTTTTCTTTAACAACAAAGAGAAAGGAAGACCAATGTTCTTCTCTCATAAGAATATTTTCTTTCCATGACTGATTATTTGTCGTGCATGGATTGTCAAATCAATAAGCACCTATTATATTTAATTTGTTTCAATCAGATTAGTACATAACAATTTTGTTTTATTTCATGCAATAAGATGGAAAAAATAATGTAACAAAAACAGGGTAAAAAAATAAGAAATAAACTAATATAAAATGAAAATGTAAGACATGGAGGATGGAATATGATGCCAGTTAATTTACACGTCGTATTCTCATCAATCACTTTCATAGTTTCAATATTAAAGAATTTAAGAAGGCTAATCTATCTCTATATAATCCAAACCGACTAGATATTTATAAATGAAAGATTGGAAACTGTGGAGTAATAGTGTGTCATACCCTGGCATAGATAGAGACACATCAAACAAAATAAAATAAAATAAAAACTTTTTTTTCTCACGTGAATATATGAAAAATAAATAAAAATGATCATTTCCCTCCTATTTCATTTCATTTTGGTGGGAAATATTTTGTGGGTCCTATAGAAATAATTTATTTCCTTCTTGCTCACAAGTTACTCTTTATATCTTTCATAGGAAGAACTCTGATCTTTGGGCAATTAGAAAGGAATTGACTTTAGATCTTTGGGGAGTCATGAAAGAAGATTACGGTTTTCCTCTGCTGTCTGACTATTGTGCATGATTCATATTGTATGAGGGAATAAATACTGGGACAGAAGCATAAACAATATGAGCAAAATAGAACGAAGCTACAATTTTTGTGGAGTTTAACTTCCTACACCAGCGCTTTTTCTAATACACCCAACATATTTTTTTTATTTCCAACTTTACCCTCATACGGATTGATAATCCGTAAGAGTCATATGGATTGGCAATCCGTATGAGTCATACGGATCAACAATCTGTATGAGGCATATGGATTGGCAATTCATATGACTCATACGGATCGGCAATCCGCAAGAGTCATATGGATTGCCAATTCATATGATGATCCGTATGAGTCATATGGATTGTCAATCCATATGACTCATACGGATCGGCAATCCGCAAGAGTCATATGGATTGTCAATCCATATGACTCTTACGGATTGTCGATCCGTATGACTCTTACGGATTGCCGATCTGTATGAAATCGAATGGTGTATGTTGGTATGCAACTTACGGATTATGAGAAGGGTAAAATTGGTATTACACTATTTATGTTAGATGTATTAGAAAAATGAATGGTGTAGAAAGTTAAACTCATTTTTGTGCTTTTGGTTGGGCTTGAGTCACCCATTTGTTGGGCTCGGAGTGTGGGAGCAAAGGCAAGGAGGCGCGTGTTGAAAATATATATCTAAATATTTGTCATTTGAATTTGAATAAGTTAATTTTTGAAAAGTTTGGTAATTTTCAAATCTTAGGATATTGTTTAGATAAAGATAAGAATATGATCTTATCATTTAATTTAAGAAGTTATTAGTTTGATTTTTAAATTAAAATAATCCTAGTATTTAATTAATATTTTTGTACACTTTTGGTCTATATTTAGATCTCAAAAAATATTTATGAAGCTTTTCCACATAACACATCTCATGTTCGTTTAAAAATATATTTTCTTCACAAAAATTCAATATACATTCTTTACTTCTACTTTTAACCCAAACAAGAGAAGAAAAAATTTAAAATTTCTTTTATTTTTTTCCTACCAAACAACTTAAAATATCATCTCATTTACTACTATTCCTTTCCTTTCATTTTATGCATTTCCTTTATTTCTTCTTCCCGTTTCTTTCGACACCGTTTCAACTTTCAAATTATAATATATGACTACAACCGATAAGCTTATAACGATTTAAAACACCAGCAACTTAGATTTACATTTTCTCAATTTATATACTACTAAATACTAATTTCTAATGTCTTAGCATGGATAAATTATTTGTTGTACACATACAAGTATATAACAAAATTAATTTCTTCAAACACGCAATCTTTATTGTATACGAGAGAATAATAAAGCCAATTCTCTACTCAAACTGTTCGTTGCAAATGTTGCAATGTTTATGTGCTTAACGGGGTAATACAAAAGATAGGAACACTATTGTTTCAGCCTAACATGAAAGGACAAAACACACAAACTTTCCTCATTCAACAAATTGCAACATTCACTGCAACATGTAACACTCATACAAAGCATTTCCTTTACGTAGAAAAAAAAATTACTTGCAAGCACAGAAAAACAAAACTCAATATATTTCAAGACTAAAAATTCGGTAATGATTTTCAAGCAATATTGTAGTATGGTTTAATAATAATAGTATGATCTATATATATGAAGGCAAACATTATGCAGCTTGCTTGAGCTTCTTTGTGATGCCGGCAATGTACTTCCCTTGGTGGAATGCTTGCTGTAACTCAAGCTCACTTGGCTGTCTTGAGCCGTCGCCGGCATAAGTTCCGGCACCATATGGACTTCCACCTTTCACTTTCTCCATCTCAAACATGCCGGCACCAAGCGTGTAACCGATTGGAACAAATATCATTCCATGATGAACCAGTTGAGTGATAGCAGTTAGCCTGTCATGGATTCTACATGTTAATATTTGATACATCTTGGTAGTGCAATAGGAAACCAAGCACTAAGATAGAGGGGGCGCTTACGCTGTAGTCTCTTGTCCGCCGCCTTGTGAACCAGTGCTGTAGAAGAGGCCAGCAGGCTTGCCTGCAAGCTGTTGTGCTCTCCACAAGCCTCCAGTAGCATCTAGAAAGGCTTTAAACTGAGCAGCCATCATTCCAAACCTTGTTGGGAAGCCGAATACAAAGCCGTCAGCCTCGGATAGTTCATTCGGGGTAATGACTGGTACATCACTCTTGGGTGGTGCACTCATCTTACCGAGCACCTCATCCTGCAGTGTCTCTGGTACCTGTTCACAGGTTCAACAAAGTTAGAAAGTTCCATGAAAAATACATTTGTTTACAATCTTCACTGACAGGAAAATGTTTACATTTCTTCTCAAATTCAATTTGTAAGCAAAATTTGGCTCCAAGAGACTACAGAGTACAGAGTATATAAAAGTTATCACACAAGAATTATTTAGAAATTGAAGGCAAGATCCTCCGGCTATATAGCACTAGTATAGAGAACATAAAGGGCATGTTTGATTTCCTTTTCACTTTTTGGTTTTAAAAAATTGTTTTACGACTCAGCAATCAGTTTCTCATCCAAAATTTATTTATGAAAATTGCTTTCAAAACAAGTGTTTTATAAACCAAAAAGCAAACAGTTGGGAGATGTTTCCTCATCTTCTTTCTTTATTTTCATCTTGATCAACATGTCCCTCAATTCCGGTGTCTTGCATTACTCTCTAAAATTGTTTTTATAAACCTGTTTAGTTGCATTTTGAAAACTAAAAACACTTTTAGAAAATAGAAATCAAACACAATCAGAAAGTACATGGGCAAGGGATGATAATGAAGGAATTTAGCCAACAGAATGTTTAAAACTAACCATGTAACATTGGGAAGGCAAGCACAATATAATGTTGAGTTGAAAACCATAAATAACAGTGTAATAGACATTATACTAGTTTTTTATTTTATTTTTCTTAAAAGCATTTGTTTGCTCTACAGAGGAATGAGCCTTAGCTCCGGAACTGATGTTGCTTCCCATTTGTAATTTCATGCTATGATACAATGGAATGCACAGGAAATGTAAATTGTGATACATAAATACATGCCTGCCATAATTTGGCCTCAACACCTTCCACAGAGGAAGCCCCTTTCTTTATTTCTTCTGCTAGTTTCTCAACATGACCATACATGGAGTAGTACCTGTGAAAGCAATGTGAAAATAACATTTACTAATTAAAGCTAACCAAAACATGTAACGAATGGCAAGGAGCATAAACACAAAAGGTTATAATTACCTATAGAATTATATAAAACAAGAGTGCATAAGATTATATATATATATATATATATATCAATATTTACTAATCATTTTAGATGGATCAGATGTGTGATAAACAGAGAAATTATATATATATATATATATATATATATATATATCTCAATATTTACTAATCATTTTAGATGGATCAGATGTGTGATAAACAGAGAAATTATCAACCTCTGAACACCCAAAATTACTTGTAGAAACTCCATGTGTAATCTTAGATTTCCAATTTTGCCCTTCAGAAAAGGCAGTCTACTTCTGTAAATTTGTTATTAACTTGGAAACATAAAATTCATGTCCTTAGTTGACTTTGTAGTCAAAATTGAGTCAGTTTAAAAACTGACGCAATGGAAGTTCCTTATCATCATGGTTTGCAATGTTGCCCAAGCAATAGGAACTTGTGACATGAATTCACCCATGCCTATTGAAATTGAACTCCTAAAAAGTAACAAGAAAGGCCACTAATAAATTAGCAAATATAGACAAAGACAATAGGACCTTTAACAAAAACATCATGGCTGAACCAAATCAAGGGATCAAAAGTCCAACCATGAGAACCAAAATATCACATCAATGCTTTAGTCAACAATACTTCCACGATTGATGCTTATAATGTTAATTTTAATGTAAATCATCAATGCTTTAACAATAGCCAATTAAAAAATTCAAACTATGAGATCTTAGTTTTAATTTCACTAAGTCTAATTGAAAACACCACAAATTTATATTCTCCTCTTTGAGGGAAATCAGTACAGTAAATCTGAAACAAATGAATATGGTTGCTGTTATGCCAAATTACATAACAAGGAGTCTACAAGCATCTTAATTCCATTATCTTCCATTTTTTTTTTAAATAAAAATCTAACTCAAAATCAGATAAATGAAACTAAGGAAAAATAGCTTTTCTGCAGAGGATGATTCTGATTACTACAAAACAAAATGCAGAACAATTCAAAAAACAAACTTAAGAAGGAATTCTGTGTCATCAACACCATTCTCCCAAACAACTCCAAAAAGAAAAACATACTCCTTCCCCCCAACGATCAAACCAAAACAAACCAATTCTCCATCACATAAACAACAATGCATCGGATCGAAGAAAGCTGCCACACCCGTAGATCTTCAATGGGCTTTCAAAGGCTCGAAATTTAAGAACCCATTGAAGAAGTGAACAAAACCCAGAAAACAAAATCGTACCTTGATCAACAAAAATGACAAAACACGCCACAAAAAAAGGGGAGAAAAACAACAACACTAACGACAAGGACAGTACAAACTCAGAAAGTAACGAAGAAGATAAACAAAGCTTAAAATAACAAGATTTCATTATAATAAAAGAAAAGGGTCTAAGAAAACATACACAATATAAACTTTGACAGCCATTGATGAAGTCTTGCAAGGTCTCCGAGTGTCTTTCTCTGTGATTAGTTTTGTCACCTAAACAAAGCACTAACGTTGACGATAAATAGAAAATGGAGAAGGAGCACTATATATATATATATATATATATATATATATATATATATATATATATATATATATATATATATATCTGTGTGTGTGTGTACTAGCACATTGGATTGATTAGCTTGGCTTATTTTTAATTAGTGGCTAATTTGTTGATTTGCTTTTGGGTTTGGCTTTTTGTACGTTTGGTAGGTGAAACGACGCCGTTGCCTAAAACAAGATTAATGATGATAGGATGGTGTCACGCACATCATCATCATCATGGTTTTCGTGAACTAATGCATTTCCTCTAGAAGCTGTCAATTTTTTTTTTATAACTTTTATTGCGTCATTTGTCATTAAGTAAACAGAATAATATTTCTGCAACTATTTGATATAGCTATCTTTTTCTTTATCCCATATTTCACTTTTGTTTTTATTTTTTTAAGATTACTATTAACAATTTTACTCGAGTTAAGTGAAATAATCATAAAAAAAATCTAAATTTTTAACATAATCATGTATCAAAATCAAACTCAAAATCAAAACTTTTTTGGGGGCTGGATTTTTAAACAACTGTTAATGGCTTAATTCAGAATAATTCTAGTTCATATGATCAAAAAGAATAAACAAGAAAATTTATCTCCTTTGTGAACCAAAAAAAATGACAAGTAACTTTTAGTGTTTATTTACATAAATTAATTTTATACTTAAAAAGGGTTATTATTAAAATTTTGTTAAATGAATTTTAAAGTTGTTTTTTTTTCTTAAAAATTAAGTAAACTCAAGTTTGCACCTAAGATTCGTTTTCAATCAATTTGATAACTGAATGTTCAAATACTTTTTATCGATACAGAAGAAATTTAAGGACAGAAACAAAAACTGAATAAAGCTAAATTCTAAAATGAATCACTTATATAAGTGAGGCTAAATGAGTAGGACAGTCGTTTCATATCGTCAAAGAATCATTATGCATTGCTCCATGTTTAACAAGTTAGTCTACGCAAGCATTACCCTCACGAAGGGCATGCTTGAGGGTACTAAATGTTCAAATATAAATGTAAAGAAGGATGAATTATTGTGTATTTGGTCTAATTTATTAAAAATAAATAATCACTTTTTAGTTAACTTTTCAAAAGAATTTATGAAAAAAGAATATTTTCTCAGAAATAATCATTTCAAACATTTCTTAAGCATGGAGTTAATGATGAGCTTTTTCAATGGTATTTGAATTAAGAAAACCAATGAGTGGGGTGGGGCAACGGAGAAAGGTGGGGTTGGTGAGATCAAAGCCGTTAAATTGGTTCAGTTGGTCTAATGACATAAGGCGTGGTCATGATCAGGTGTAGTGAGTTTTTTTTGTGAATGTGATCGGGGTCCACAAAGAGTATGATTTGTGATAAAAATGATGGAAATTGAAGTGTTCACAGAATTTGCAGCAATTGCTAAATAAGGTTGATGGCGTTTGACTTTTGTACCATTTCGCGTTTGACATCAACAAAGAGAATTAGATAACGTATCACACACTTGCTGAGCTAAACTTATGGATAAATATTGTTGGAACCCTATGCTTTTAACCATTGTGCATATAGCCATGGTAAAATGGGTGAGTATGCGTTCAATTGGAACTAATTTCAAACAAAAAATTAAGAAAAGGTATTGATGTACCTCTATTGATGCTTCATCACATTCTTTCATGTCCTCTTTCTACTATAATTTCGAAGAGTTAAAAAAAGATACCGTTAAGAGTCTCTCATTGACTAAAATAAATTACTTAATATGATATTAAACCTTGAGACCCTCTCATCTACTGAATTGGTTTTTTGGTTTGGGATTTTTTCAATGTACTTTCAGCTCTAATAATTGATGATTGGATTACAGAAATAGCTACTTGTAGCTAAATTAAGTTGTCTATTGAATAATGATTGGTGAGTGAAATCAATAAAGAGAAAATAATTACTACATGGAGAAAATGATTACTATCATGTCAATGTCAATAGAGTAAGAATTAACCTCAGCCTTTAAATAGGGTGACAATGTTAGAAAAAGTCTCTTGATATGGTGCATAAGTAGTGAGACTCTTTTTCTTAATGGATTAATTTTTCGAGTTGTACTTTCCTTGTGTGTTTATAGAAATAACATTATTAATTTGTTAGAATAAGATATAAAAAAAAACTACAAACTATTTTGTCTGACACGTGAAATTCATCTTATATGACAACAATTAAGAGGCAGAGAAAGAGATCAGAAGCTAGCAAATAAGATACTATAATTTAATGAATTTGTATAACTAATCTCACAGCTAAAAATGGAATTAAACAACCTAGCTTATTCTACGTGGTTCAATAGAATTAAAACAAATGTATTAAAAGTTAGACTCACTTATTTAAATTACTTTTACACGTGATTTTGAATAATTATATATATATATATACACTAATTTTATATTTTGTCCACTTTTCAAATTTAGGATTTTTTGTTTTTGAATTGTTTCTACATCATATGTATGTTGCCGTTCGATATTGAGCATGTCGATGAGGAAAACGATTGTCTCTTCTTCCATACCTCATTGAATCATTAATGGAGAAATAATATAATTTTATGCTGGTATTGCATCTTGGTCCATCTTTTATTGGCAAACCACACGATCAAATTATAGCCATGACCGAACGAACACCTTACAAAAGACACGGACAAACTGATGCATGAAAACAATCGGTTTCTTTCAATTGGTTGGGTGCTTTATCTTTGGTTATATCTTATTTTCGTTCTCTGCTAAGAGCTTAAATAAATAATAGCGTTGCTACCCAGTAAGGAGAGAAAATGTTTTCATTGAAAACCTTTTTCATTTTTTTTGTAATCATTGATTACATTGATAAAAATTAAGATGGAGGGGTTTGCTGCTACTTATGCCATGATGTTGGTGCCTTATGTATGTCATTCTTTGGTTGGTCTGCATCTGTTCTTTTTGTAATCTCTCTTTGTAAACTTCTGTTTTCGTTCTCAGGATTGTTACCTATTGAAACAATTTCTTTTTTAATAAAAGTATATTTTTGGCCGATCACAAAAATGACTACACTAATTGCATTGCTTTGAGTAAACACTAAATCCCTACTTTTGAGTGTTGTTGTGACGGTGATGGAAAAAGGGTATATATATTGAGGAAATATGTAATAAGTTTTTTTCTTGAAGGGGGAAGAAATACGTAATTAGTAAAAAAAAATAATAAAAATAGTATATAATTAATAAAATTTTACGTATAAAAAACTTAAAAATTGGGTCCAACTCATAATATATTTGTTCTAATTTTTTATTGAATCACTTAGGATGGAGTTATTTAATCCTATTTTTAATCGGGGTAAATTAGACCACCCCTAATTTAATTGGTAAAGTGATACTTCATTGCAAATTAAGCTGTACTCACATGCCTATATATATTGCAGGATACGTAACTCCAACATATACCATATAATAATACTTCCTTGGCCTATCAATGGTCAATAAAATTATGAAACATGTACATTTAAGCTTTATTTTGTCTCCAGATTTGGTGCAAGGTCTCCAAAATTGGTCCAGCGTCATCATATTGTTACCCCGGTGCTAGTTAAAACTCTCTGAACTCACCTACTGACGTGTACATTGATTTATTTTCCATCAATAAACTTGAGAATGTACTTCAGCCTGTGTAGAATGATGAGCCACACTTTTTAATTTGCATTATATAAAATATAAATATATATGTCCAAGAGAAGCATCTGGATTCGAAGGGCACAAGTTACATACATGTGTTCAAGTAATTAAAAGGAGCAAGGGGCAACTTTTTTTTCTTCTTCACAGTTCACAATATTCCACATTGAGAGGACCATAAAGAAAAATTTGCAGTCCCTTGCACAATCAGAAACCGACCATGGTGTGTCATTATTATTAGGATTATTATTATGGTGTTATCTTGCTTCATGATTCCTAAGAAGAGTATCTATATGCAAAAGGGTCACAACTCACAAGCCATATGCACTTCAAAGATGAAAATTGGCTTTTGCTTGACGGATTCAATGTCTGCACCAATTATGTTCAAAATTCAAAGTTAAAATTCCAATTTTTTTCATTTTTTCTCTCCCCTCAATATGGAGAGATTTGGAAAAGAGAGAAAGTAAATTATAAAGTCTATTGACAAAATATATTAGTGAGATTTTTTTTTCTTTTCTCCATTAATGAAATAATAATACATTACTATTGTTATCTCTCTCCTCCCCCTTACTAACAAAACAACGAGACTTTCCCTTCACTCTCTTCTAATAAAATAAGGAGACCTTTTTCTTCCTTTTATTTACCTCTATTAAAATCTCTCTTTGTTTCCCTTCTCTTCCTTTAAACTAAATATTGTATTATTAGATATACAGGTACAGTCAAAATATTTTTTAATCATAATTAATCACACTAATGGAGTGGACCAATATATTTTATCAATGACTCATGACAACTCCTCACCTTTATTTGGTGACATTCAAGATATATAAAAGTTTTACAAAATGTTCAGTTCATATTTACATTTTACACTAAATTCTTCATATGCAATTGTCATGGTTTTCTGTATATGCATACACAGCATACAAATGAACAATGGATTGAGGAGATTTGTTCTCTCTTACGTTCAATTCCACAGTACAAAATAACACTGTAATTAATATGTAGCTTTGGGTGTAATGTAAATATATAAGGTGTGGATAAATCACCTAAGATTTTGGGGAACTTATGATTTGATTGGACCCGTGAAAGATGGATAACACCTAATTCTACACGATAAGGACACCATCCTAGTGGAGAGACTTTTTGCCCCTCTAAATATATTGTGGTCCATTCACAAACAAGTCTTGATTCTCTCCCTCTTTTTCTTTATTTTGCTTTTGCCAGCTATAACTTGATTTTCTATCTAGGGTGAAGGTCAATTTTGTGGCTATGTTTTTAGTGTGGACGTACTTGGCGTTTAAATTTGGGTTTTAGACTTTTAGCTTAACAAAAAATTCAAAAGGGATTACTGTAAAGTGCATGAGAGAGCTGAAACAAGTAATGGCGTCGTTGCTAAGCATGAAGGTTGAAAGCTGACAAGTGGCTAGTGTTCACCTTTTAAATTGCTTTTCCATAATGAAGGCTTTTGTATTTCTACATCATTTTGTTGATCAAGGGGGAAAAAATTTTAAAGTTCCTTTTCCATTCACCCTTTATGATGTCACGTTTTGGGAAGTTAAGAGGATATGAAATTGTAGGCCCAGTTGAAGAAATGAGAAGTTCTTTGCATGTTAAGCAAAAATAAGAGCAGAGGATAACAACTTATTTTATCATATAGCTTTTAATTGGATTAGTTTTATGCAAAGCTGTGATGGGAATTTTAATTTCTCTGCAGGTAAAGTGTTATATGGCCCCTAATGCTTATGGGGTGTCTAACATTTGTGTGAATGGGAGATTTATGTAGTTGGTTTATATGAAGTCTTATTTCCAAAATTTATTTTCAAATTTTATTATTGCTTAAGGTTTTAAAAAATGGTTTACAATTGCATTTTTGGCCGCGATTCTCAGTTTTGAGAATCTTCACAACCATATTACAACTGCAATTGAGACCATATTTATTTGCAATTTTCTACAATATCAAAGACTGTGATAAAATCACAACCATATTTTAAAACCATCATTGTATACCAAAAATCTCAATTAGCCAAAACACTTTTTAAGGATAATTTATTGTCCTCAGGGGTTAACACATTGTTAAAACCCAAATGGCCAAACCTCAAGTTAAAAATAACTCAAGCTCATTTCCCTATTAGAGCTTATTTCAGTTTCAGTTTTCATTTATTTGTCATTTTTTGTAAATTGTCTCAGGCTCTAGAGTGAAAAAACTTTACTTACAAAGGGATTTGAGGTTGCAAATAGTATTCCAAGCAAGAAGTAAGAACACACTTATTAGAACTTCTCGTGCATAAGTATCATTAATTGATTCTTTCAGCTTTTCTGACTCAGTTTTAGCTAGTCAGATATAGACCAGGCCAACAAAACCCTGATGTGATTGCTGAGAAGTTCACCAGAATGCTGAAAGAAAGCTCGGCCTCACACTAAACAATTTCATTAGAGTACATCCAGAAGCTAATAATGATGGTTTTTGCAGGATAGCTTCAATAAGTGTTATGGTTCAAAACCTGCAATTGATTTACAAAATCAGCATATTAAAACAGAACAACACAACAACAAGAAGCATACAAAAGCTAATAACAGAAAAGAAATTGAATCAAACAAAGATAAGGGATAGAAGATGAACACGAACAATTACGTGATTCAATCACAAAAGACCTACATCCATGAAAAAAAAAAAAGCAAAACTGATTTGCAATGGTGTAAGAGTTACAAAGATCTTTGTGTACAAATAAAATATTGTTTAATCCTTTCAGTATTGAGAATAACAACATCAAAGATCCCCAAGTTTCACTCTATCTCTCTCATACACCCCGATCTTCCTCTCACTACATGAATGGGACCTCACTGTCGCATCTCGCACATAAGAAAAAAAAATCTCACACATAAGGAAATACTTCTATTTTTATATAGCACTCAAGAAAAAAGCTATCAAAGAGAAATTACCAAAATAGAAAAAATTGAAAGAACAGTTACTTGTTGGTTACCAATTAACTTATGAGAATAGAGACACATCTTCACATTAGGAGACATGTTAGGAAACACTTATTTCAGACGTATAAATACTTTTTTTTATAGAAAATTCTTTCAAAAAGTTGCATACAATATTATAAAATAGACTTTTAATATCAATTATTTTTTATTTTCAACATCGATTTTCAATCGATGTTGAAACCACATACATTAAAACTATCAATGTTTACATTGATTTTCAAAAATATTTTTTTATTGACCATCCTTTCAAATTGCTAAATACTTGTCATTTTTTATAGGTTTAATTATTAAAAGGGTCTCTTAAGATAGTTATTGTTACAAATATTGATGATTCAAATTTGTGAATATCAACAATTTTAAATTGTCACTATTCAAAACTTAAATTATTAAATTTGACCATTTTATAAAAATATAAAATAATGTAAAATTTAAACAAATATAGTGATGGTTATAAATCATTAAAATAGTAAAAAATATAAAATAATAAAACATAATTTAAACATAGTGACAGTTTTTTACTGTCATAATGATAAAAAAAATAGTTTAATATTTATAATAATATTTACTAATATAACAATTTAATAAATTTTAAATTTTATAACAATCTAATATCATAAATGGTTAAAATTCAAATTTGAATCACCATGTATGCAACAGTAATATTTGGGATGATTTCAAAAAGTGAGAGCTAAAAATTGATTTTTTTTAATAATTAACGAATCATATTAAACTTTTTAGTAGTTGAAGGATTAAATTGAATCAAATAAATAAATAGAGGAATAAATTGAACCAAATAAATAAACAAAGTGCCAAATTGAACATTTGAATTTGTAACCGCGTCAAATTCAATTGGATGACAATGATTCAATTGAGACATTTTTAAAAATTAGAGAACTTAATTGAATTTTTCAAAATTTAAAAAATGTAATTCAACATTCTAAAATAATGAACGGAACATTTTAATAATTAAGCTTTTTTTTTAATACCAATACTTTACTAAGAAATCAGTCACAAATCATTACATACTCTTTATTTCATGATCCCTCATGTTTTTTGACACAACCAACAAATTTATAAATAAATACAATAAAAGTCTTGGAGTCAAGGGGTCTAATTAAGATTTCATAATCTCTAATTAATTTATTAGAATTCCAATTAGCCGGCTTAAGCAGGCTTAGCCGGCCATGTTATTGGAGTGAAACTATGAAAGCTTCAAAGTATATGGCATATATAACACTTAAACTTGACACTGATGCTACAACTCAGAGACCTCTAAAGCTGAAGTTAACTCAGAAACATAAAGGAGTGAAGTAGAGAGAAAATATGAGACAAGCTGGTGCATATTCAGGGTTACTGTGTGGTGGGGTATCAGGAAGGACAGGGCCCCACTCACTGCCCTTGGCAAGGATCAAGAAGATCATGAAGAATTCTGGGGAGGATGTTAAGATGATATCAGGTGAGGCTCCAATTATTTTCTCCAGGTCTTGTGAGCTCTTCATTGAGGAACTTACTAGAAGGTCCTGGATCATGGCCATTCAAGGCAAAAGGAGGACTTTGCACAAAGAGGATTTGGCTTCTGCTGTTATAGCCACTGATATATTTGATTTCTTGATCACTTTGGTTTCCAATTCTGACAGCCATGCAGTTGGTGGTGCCACAAATGTCATGGAGGTGGAAACTATAGATTACTCTTAAGCCACCTTACACCACATACTGCGGCTACAAAATTTGAGTTCTTTTTCTATATATGACTATGTAATTATTGTAATATAATATATATATATATATATATGTGTGTGTGTGTGTGTGTGTGTGTGTGTGTGACATAGCTAAGGTAAGAACTTTATGTGTTTGTTATGCATTCTCATACTTGAATGAAATGAAGTTGTGTTAAGATCCTCAATACACAGGAACTTTTTGTTATTGTTAATTTTAAATTTTTTTGATACCCCATAATACAACAAAAAGTCCCATCAGCTGCTTAAAGAAAAATGATTTAGCAATGGTGTCTATTGCCTAATATGTGTTGATGAAATTCTTGCACTGCAGCTAGCTAAAAGAATAAAAGATTTGTAACACAGCGAAATGCCAATGTAGAGTTCAAGCAAGTAAAAACATTTTCCGACCTTCACTGTATTCCCCTTCTTATCCATCGCCATTGGTTGACCTCATTTCCCTTTGATTTTTGTTGGAACATGTTGCTTGCCTCAATTCTTGGATTGTAGCTTATATATCGGTTGGACAACTTCACTTAAAGTCAATGCTTTTAAGATGAAATATAACATGATATCATGATTTTTCTAGCAATTGTTGTTGATTCTATCGGGCCACCTGCTATTAAGCAGTTATCAGGCATGCTCTTCAGGTTCCGTCAATTCAGCCTCACTCTAGCACTATGGAACCTTTCAGTTGCTGAAAATATGCTCTGTCCCTGCCCTCTCGGCAGGCACGAAACTCATAGTTCTTATATAATTCAAGATAATCATCACCCTGTTAGAGTGTTTTCCCATCTTTGAGTAAGATAATAGAGTGTATAATTTATTCAAAATATTAGCTCTAATTGACGGATTATTTCATACAAATTTCCCTGTATTAGTCTTTTTTGTTAACATGACACTTAACTGGGGACAATAAACATACAGGGCCAAAATAAAAGATTAGAAAAATGAAAAATACACAGCATACAGTGTCCAAATTGAACTCCAGTCAGCAGAACGCATAATAACAACCTATTAATTATATTTTATACCTTCACACCTGCTGGCAAGGAAAAATGAAATTACACAGCTTTCAGAATATCACAAAGCCATTGGCTATAATGCCTATTGTAAACATTAGTGTGGTATGTATGTGAGACTTATGATTGAGTAATGTTACTAATTCATTGACAGAATGTAAGTCATTCTTAAATGATGAAGATTATTCGTTGACATGTTTGGCCTTTCATGTGGATGCTGCTGCAGACACAGAAGACTGATATGGATGCAGCGCAGAGCTTCAGAGAGATTGCAAGAATCTGTGCAGTATTCACTAATCAATTCTGAAGGCCTCCCTTCTAACCACAAAACCCTTGCCTAGAACACATCAAGTAATGTGTCCTTCACAGTGATGTAAATACGAATAAAAATAAAAGGAAAAATAATTTATGTTGTAAAATGATTTTACATTCTCATTCTATCATAAATTGACGTGTAATAAATTTTTTGATTTTTATAATAATTACCTTATAAGTTATATCTATCATTATTTTTCATAAATTGACAATGCAAATTTTTTAAATGCATAGAAATTAAACTTAAAATAAAATAACAGTTGATTAATGATTTACACGTACATGTCCAATAACGTTTCTATTTTATCAACTTGATATTAATCCTTGACTTTCGTCAACTCAATCGCTATAGCTAGGCAATTGTCTATTCCGATTAGAAAAGCTTTCCCACCTTCCACATTTTACTCTGTATCTTGAACTCACACGCTAAAGGGGTGGACGAAAACTGGTTGTGGATGGACATGTTTGTTACTCTTACACTTACAATATTCAGTTTTCACGTTCTCTTTCTTTCAACTGTGGCTGATACCTTGTTACGGAGAATGATGCTTGAAATAACAGCAGGAAAGAACCAAAATGTCTCAGCTCAGGGAACTAAACCTTCAGGGATCAATTATGATAGCTATTGTACCCACCATAGGGTTTGTGGAGCCAACGGAAATTGTGACATTAATAGAGCACCAGCATGTGTGTGTTTAGAAGGATTCACACCAAAATCACCCAGTGGGTGGGACTCCATGGACTACTCAAATGGATGCGTACGCAACAAAGCTTTGAATTGTATGACAGATGATTTTGTCAAATATGGTGTGTTTCAAGAACCCAGTGGCGCACATATTTTGTTAAAGCAAAGTTTGGGAGAGGATGGTTGCAAAGAAAGATGCTTGAGTAACTGTTCTTGTGTGGCTTATACAATGGGGAGTGGTTGCAAATTGTGGATTGGTGATTTATTTGATGTTAGAGTCGTCAATGGAGGAGGGATGGATTTGTATATTCGAATGCCAGCTTCAGAGCATGGTATGAATTTTTCTTCCTGATTCTTAATCTCGAATTTATGTCATTCGCATGTGATGATGGAATTATCATCATTGAGACTTTGTTTTTGAATTGTGAATAATGAACTATTTTGTTTTTTTTTTATTATTTTTACTCCTGCTTGAGTTGAAATTTACTACAATTGAAATATTCGCGGATTATTATTGCTTATTCCAAAGTTTGTTGTAGGTAATTTGACATTTCTTTGCCTTTTTGTGAGAAAATCAGGGCCTGAAGTGGAAAATAGCAGGCATGGTGAGCAAAAGATAGTAGGAGTAATTATTGGGAGTACGGTTGCTATAATTTCTGGGGTGATCATTGGTTGCTGTTATTATATATACAGAAGGAGGACAACTTTAGAAGGTAGATTGCTCGTGGATTCATGCTGAGTGCTGATAACATTTACATTTTGTTAGATGATGATAGTACTGTGTAGTAACCTAAAGTGAAAATTAAATTGACTTCTTACCCTGATTGACTAAAATCACTTTTTCTCATTTGTTAGATAGATAAATGAGCTTTCTTCAACAGAGTCAATTAACAGAACAATGTTTTATGAATACTTGTTGATAAGCTGAAATCAAAGGACGAATTGATGAAAAAGATAGAAGATACAATAGATTAATGGTGTGAAATGAGGTCGTGTGCAAAAATCTGTGTAAATGTAGCTAGTTTATAAAATGAATTTTATCTTTTCCTTCTCAAGAAAAGAAAGAGCAACAATGTTCTGAATGGTATGTAAATTGACTACAAATCCTAAATTTCACAACATTCTTGATTGAGAAGACCATCACTGCATACTTGCAATAGATCGCACTTAAGGATTGCCTACCATTTCAAATCCCTTGTTGATAGCAGAGTGCAAACATATATTTCAGTTCTCTTAAGACATCCAAGAGAGTCATCCTGGATCATCTATAGTTTCATCAACGTTGCTTATTGTGGTATGTTATAGTGACTTCCTAAGTTGAAAAGCTGAAAGACTTACAAGTTCATCTAAAAAATATTCCTTACCGATTACCATTGTTGTTTACAAAATTGTCCTCGGACTCCACATCTCGTTAGCCAAGTCAATTGAATTTGAACGTGTTGTTTTTTTTAATCAGATTTTGTCTTAACTTTTGCTTGATGAAGGTCTAAAACATCACTTATTACTCTGGTCCATAATGAGCTTTTCATAATGTCACTTTCTAAAATGAATGTCTTAGGAAATATAAGGACTACTGAGACAATTAGTCATATCAATGAAGAACATAAAGATATGGAGCTTCCACATTTTGACCTATCAAGAGTAGCTATGGCCACTGATAACTTCTCAGTCAACAATAAGCTCGGTGAAGGTGGTTTTGGACCTGTATACAAGGTAATCGTCTATGTTTTAATCTAGGATTCATGAAATTAACAAGCAGCGGTTGAGAAATTAAGAAATTATATTTTTTCTATGTCATTGTTAATCAGGGTACATTAGATGACGGGACACAAATTGCTGTCAAGAGGCTTTCAAGTAGTTCCAGGCAGGGGCAAAATGAATTCAAAAATGAAGTGATACTAATAGCCAAACTTCAGCACCGTAATCTAGTAAGGCTTCTTGGATGCTGCATCCGAAACCAGGAGAAATTGCTGATATACGAGTACATGCCTAACAGAAGCCTAGATTATTTTATTTTTGGTCAGGATCCATTAAGCTAATCTATCAATGCAGATTCTCTAGTTGACATAGTTGTTATGAAAATATTCTGTTTGTGATGACATTATCAGTGTTGTGATCAGATGAAACACGAGGAAAACTCTTGGATTGGCCTAAGCGCATTAGCATCATCTATGGGATTGCTAGGGGCCTATTATATCTTCATCAGGATTCTAGGCTGAGGATTATACATAGAGATCTGAAAGCAAGTAATGTTTTGCTTGACAGTGAGATGAACCCAAAGATCTCAGACTTTGGTTTGGCTAAAAGTTTTGGGGGAGATCAGAGCAAAGGAAATACAAATAGAGTAGTGGGAACATAGTAAGCAGCATTCTCGTTTGATATTCCTTTTCTGTTTACTTATAGTTTGCTAATCAATGTGTGGTGTTTGCTTTGTTCCCCTGCAGTGGATATATGGCCCCAGAATATGCCGTTAATGGACACTTTTCAGTGAAATCAGATGTCTTTAGCTTTGGGATTTTGTTGCTTGAGATAATATCTGGGAGAAAAAATAGAAGTTTCTATCATCCAAATGACAACATCAACCTATTTGGACATGTAAGTGACTAAATGTCATGATTCTTTTAAGTATAAAATGTGTTTTATGGTCCCTGAGGATTTGATCAAAATTAGTTTTAGTCTATGTTTTACAAATAGTAGTTCTGGTCATCGATTTCTAAAATATGATTGATTTAGTTTAGTCTCTAACCTATATTTCATCTTGACTTAAGCAAGGACGAAATCCACAGCATTTCAGTAATATAAGGATCAAAACTAGTGTTTTTAAAATGTAGTACTAAAACCAATTTTAACCAAATGTCGAGGGACCTTAAAAATATTTTAGAGACCTAGATTTCAGAATTTCAGAAACATGGTTAATATGTGTAATAAATAGGCATGGAGTTTATGGGAACAAGGAAGGTCTTTGGAACTGATTGATGAATGCCTCAAGGACTCGTGGAATTTGTCTGAAGTACAACGCTGCATCCATATCAGCTTCTTATGTGCACAGCTGCATCCCCAAGACAGGCCAAGCATGTCAACTGTGCTTCTGATGTTGGGTAGTGAAATTGACTTGCCTCAACCCAAAATTCCTACTTTTTTCACTGGAGAACCTTCAGATGGCATAAGTTCATCCTGTAGTAAAAATGAATTGAGTATTACAGAGCTGGATGCTAGATAAGAAGCAAAGAAGCATCATGCGTTGAATAATTTATGATGTTTTGTATAGTTTGTCACGACTTACTCCAATTCTCAGGTTCCTTGATTACCTCTTCTAGCTAACTGGAGAAAATTGCTAAACAAAATGGCACAAATTTAAAGATAACGTGTCAATCTTTTTAAGAACTTATTCAATTCAGATTTTCAATGGAATATGGTTTTAGATAATTTGCGGTTGATGTTTGGTAGTACATGAAATTAAATATATCAATGTGAGCGTAAAAAAAAAAATTAGTAACTTTTCAGTGGATTTTGCAAGAAAAGAAGAATTTAATTTCTCTGAAATTGTAATACCTATGTTCGTATATAAAAGAAAAGAACAAAAGTTGATTAATTTAATTAGTTGCATTTAATTTGTAAATAATTGTATAATACTCCTTTAGATTGTTGGGACTCCTCATTTTAATCTTTTTACTAAATTACTTTTAATGTGTGTATTGAGAATGATAGCTATACATTTTATCTTATTAACTTGTGTGGCTAGTCATTTCCCTAATCCTTACGAGAGAAAAAAAAAAAAGGTTTATCATGAAAGTACAAAATTTCTTTCTTATAAACTAAATTATAGTCTGAGTTGGAAAAAAATATCTCGATGTATTCTTCGGTCAATGGACAAAGACAATCCCTAATAGACCGGAATCCTTGTCACAGCCACAGGTTTAAAGCAAAACAAATGCTAAATTTTCTTTATAAAATGCTTGATACTTTTAAATTATTTACAAAGAAAAAATAAATTAAATTTAAAATTTTCATGTATGAAATATATAGTGCTGTATTAATTTTTTTTCTTGCATATTTTGCAAAAAAAAAATATTAAGATTTTTGTAGTAGAATATAATGTTATCACTCAATCGTTCTGAAGAATGGGAAGAGTTTCAATTCAAACACGTCGATAATTGCAAGCACCAATTTTCAAATCAATTAAAAAAAAGTCTTTCATGAGAAAGACACCCGAGTTGTTAGGAACCGCACGGCACGTCATCACCTATTCCTCATGCCAAAAGTTGACTTACCAAGTCAACGCTAAGAAACAAATTAACTATCAAGCTTAATTATTGTTAGAAATGGTTCTAAAAAAGGTTAGAAAATTAATTTTTATATATTTTACTTAAAATTTAAAATTAATTTATACTTTTTTAGAAAAATTAATTTTTAAATATATATTTTTAAATTAATTTATACTTAAAATTTACTTATGTTTAAGGATTCAAAATTAATTTGACTAAATATTTTGAAAAAAATATCCAAAAACTGTATTTATCAAAAAAAAATATTATTTTGTCTATAATATAAAAATTGTATAAAATCACGTAAACATATTTTTATATAATTTTTTATTTATTAGTTAGTTTAGTAGCTATTTCGATTGAATACTTTTAATTTAATAAACTCATGCAATATCTTTCAATTAAAAATTACCTTTTTCTTATAGCATCAACCCTTTCTCGAAATGAAGAACCCTAATCACTTAAAAAATCCATATTGAAAAATAACATTAACATCAAGAGTAATTAAAGATTTAATTATCCAAATATCAAAAGAACTCACTAGTCTGTTCATTTGAATGATATTAAATTCAATCTTGTTAAAAAAAATTAAATTCAAATTTTATGAATAAAAAAATAGATTTAAAAAGAAAATGATAAAAAATATTAAGAGACTCTAACTCAATTAATTAAATAATGAATGAATTAGTATAAACTCTCTTGTAACATTAATATCACGATCACGAGTATCTAAAGATTTATCTAAATACTAAGGGTCTTTAGTCAACCACCGTGTGGAAAAATCTCTTGTACACCAAATAACACGCAATTTTTCTCTTTTAAAGTATGACACTTAACATGTGTTGTTTTTTTTCCCCTCAATAAGTGAATAATACTTGTTTGACACCCAACAAGTATACTGGTTGTATACCAGTAATAAAATAAAATAAAAACCTGTGACTCGATTGGTGAAATAGTATCTCTCTTCAAAGAAGTATGTTTTTTTTTACCATCGCAAAAAGAAAAGAGTAGGATATCATCATTTTATTAGAATTGTGGTTAATTTAGCAAACGCAAGTAAATAATGATAAATAAAAATGGATAGGTTTGAAATTCTCAAGTTGAAAAGTGATAAAAATATACTCTAACACAATTTTTCAAATACACTTGTCTACAGATTAAAATTTATTAAAAATTACAAAATCAAAAGAAAAAATATTAAATATAATGTAAAACCTACAATTTTTTTTAATAAATTTTAATAATTAACTAATAAGAAGATCTATTCAAAGAGTGTGCAAGAGTTTATTCTTAACATTTCTCACACTAACAATTCTATTCTAATGTAATCTAGCTCCTTCTTAAACTCTTTTTAATTATACAATTAACATTCAACTTCACTAAATTAGTTTATCTTTGATTCATGGGTAGACGATCCCTTTACTACAATTATCAACTTCATTTCCTAGTAAGAACTTAATTTAAAATAAGTCTTAATCTCGAAACTGCATTGCGTTAGAAATGTATGACAAATACGGACGTTCTTGATCTGTATGATAATGATCGGTAAGACAACTTCATAAGGGACTGAGAATTTTGCCGGTACAACATCCAAAGAAATGTATGGCCAATATATTAGAATTATTTAAATCTCAATTTCCCATCATGAGGGTCAATCAAGGAAGCATAAAAAAAACTTAAGACCCAAATAACATGAAGAGTTTTAATTAGGAAGAATAATTCAGTTATAATAGGTTCAAAATTCATCTTAACTGTCGGATAATTGGATCCTTTGCAAAACTGTGTTCACTAACACATGCTAATAACCTAAGCTCCTTTACAAAGAGTTTGTCTCATTGCAACCATGCAAGAAGTGGGAAGCTTTCACGTCCAACCAATTACCTTTCACCTTCTCTTCTTTTTCTTCAAACTCTTAGCTGCAACTGACACCCTTTCTCCTTTGCATTCCCTCACTGAAAACCACACCTTGGTTTCCATATCCGGAACCTTCGAACTGGGTTTCTTCACACCCGGTAATTCTGGCAACCGTTACTTGGGCATATGGTACAAAGACATCAATCCTAAAACCGTTGTATGGGTCGCAAACCGAGAAACACCCACCAAAGACACCTCTCTTGTCCTTCACATAAACACCACCACCCAAAACATAGTCCTCCTTAGTCAAAACAAAACGATTCTATGGTCTGCAACCCCAAAAACAAAACCTCATAACCCAGTTCTTCAGCTCTTGGACTCAGGAAACCTCGCCCTCAAAGAACAACATTATGATGAGGATTCAGAGAACTTTCTATGGCAAAGCTTTGACTACCCTGGTGACACACTCTTACCTGGTATGAAGCTTGGGAAAGACTTGAGAACTGGCCATGATCGACGCCTCACGGCGTGGAAGAATGAAAACGACCCTTCGCCGGGGAACTTGACATGGGGAATGCATGTCACTAGTTACCCCGAACTAATGCAGTGGACAGGTTCGAGAAAGTCCTTCAACAGTGGTCCATGGAATGGAATTGATTACAGTGGCAAACCAACGACGAAACGCCACCCAGTTTTCGACTTCATATACTTCTCCAATGAGGACGAGGTGTACTACATGTTCCGGCTGTGGAACAACTCAGTCAAGGCCAGGATGGTGTTGAACCAGATCAGCCTTGTGAGACAGCAGTATGTGTGGATGGAAGGAGAGCAAAGGTGGAAAATGTTTGCTTCATTGCCGAGAGATTTCTGTGATAAGTATGGTGCTTGTGGTCCTAATGGGAACTGTGATGCGGGTAAGATTCCCGCATCTTGTGACTGTTTGAAAGGGTTTAAGCCTAAATCGCCTGTTGAATGGAATGGAATGGAGTATTCAAAAGGGTGTGTGCGTGAAAGAGAATTGGAGTGCAACAATGATGACTTTTTCAAATATGTTAGGATGAAAGTGCCTGACACAGAATTTAGTTGGTTGAACCAGAACATGTCTCTGTTGGAGTGCAGAGACAAATGCTTGAGCAATTGTTCTTGCACGGCTTACACGAACTCGGATATCAGAGGAGCTGGCAGCGGTTGTGTCATGTGGTTTGGTGATCTTATGGACTTAAGGGTTCAGCCAGATGCAGGGCAGGATCTGTATGTAAGAGTGCCTGCTTTTGAGTTAGGTATGCCAATTTATTACTACAATTTTCTCGATGCGTTTTTCCTACTTTTTTTCTTGTGAAAAAGGAAATCTAAAGACAACTTAATTTTGGACAAAATTTAGATCTAGTTTCTTTGGTGTGTTAGTATTGTTCTCCAGTCAGAATTGAAATTTCACCTTAATAATCCACATAATAAATAATTTAAGTTAAAAGTATATTAAATCCACATAATAAATGTTTTGATCGGTAAACACAAAAAACATTTACGAAATAAAACAACATATAAGTTTTGTCCTTTAATTTAAGTCATATCACATGTTTCAATTTCTTCCATGGCTTATCATCTTCTAGTTTGGCTAAATGTTTATGTTTTTATGTGAAAATTAACCATTCAAGAGAAGGAAAATGGACACAAAGTCAAGGTAGGAATTGCAGTTGGAAGCACCATAGCAACAATCTTCTGTGTGCTACTCTTAGCTCTCTATTTCGTGTGCAGAAGAAGGGCCACTGCAAAAAGTAAGATTACTTATTCATCTTGATACAATTCAGGGTCGTCTTTTGGATTATGTTAATGAAGCTAACATGCTTAAAAAAAAAACCAGAAAATGTAGCAATAGTGGACCATTATAATGAACAGGAGGAAGATCTTGAGCTTCCATTGTTTGACCTGTCAAGTATAGCCAGTGCTACTGATAACTTTTCGGTCAGCAACAAGCTTGGAGAAGGTGGTTTTGGACCTGTATACAAGGTAATACACATAACAAAATAAAAATTAAGAATTTTGGTAAAAAAAAAAAAAAAAAAAAAGAACTCCTGTGTAACTTAGCGTAATTGCAATTGCTAATTAAATGGCAGGGAACATTGGAGAATGGGCAAGAAATTGCTGTGAAGAGACTTTCTAGTGGTTCTGGACAAGGGCTCAGAGAATTTAAAAACGAAATTAAATTAATAGCCAAACTTCAACACCGTAATCTTGTAAGGCTTCATGGATGTTGCATTCAGGAGGAAGAGAAAATGCTAATATACGAATACATGCCCAATAAAAGCTTGGATTTCTTTATATTTGGTATGGAATCAGGATCCATGTTAAAATTGTTTAAAGTAGTTTAAGTCCTTCTAAGTCTATATAAATAGTTGTTGTTTTTTCAATTCAATGTGTCAAATATTAACTTGTATGAACAATGATCACTAGATCAAACACAGAGAATGCTGTTGGATTGGCCTAAGCGTTTCAATATAATTTGTGGGATTGCAAGGGGCCTTCTCTATCTTCATCAGGACTCCAGACTCAGAATTATTCATAGAGATCTCAAAGCAAGTAACATCTTACTTGACAGTGAAATGAGTCCAAAGATCTCGGACTTTGGCTTGTCTAGGATTTTGTTCGGAGACCAGAATGAAGCAACTACACATAGGGTGGCTGGAACATAGTATGGATCCTTGACATTCCTTAATTTTGATTATATAATTTCTAAACTTTGTTGTTAATAGTGCTGCCCTGATCATCATTGTTTTTGTTCATTAGTGGATATATGGCACCAGAGTATGCAATAGATGGGAACTTCTCTGTCAAATCCGATGTCTTTAGCTTTGGCATCTTGCTGTTGGAGATATTATCTGGAAAGAAAAATGTAGGAAGCAATCAGCAAGATATAAGTAGAAACCTTATTGGACATGTACGTGTAAACCATTAATCATTTTTATTTTAATTTCTATGCACGGTTGATGTAAAAAAAATTATACTGTCAACTAATTAAAAATCACGATAGAAATAACTTTTAAGGTAATTATTATAAAAATCAACAAGTTTACTACACATGCTAATTTGTGATAGGATCACAATGTAAAATCCTTTTATGTTGATAGTGCATAAACTATTTCTTCTTTTTATTTATATTTATATCACTGTGAATGACACATTATTTGATGTGTTCTAGGCATGGGATTTGTGGATAGAAGGGAAGCCCTTAGAATTGATCAGTGAATACCACACAGAGTCTTGCAATATCTCTGAAACACTGCGTTGCATCCATATCAGTCTTCTGTGTCTGCAGCAGCATCCACATGACAGACCAAGCATGTCATCTGTAGTTATGATGTTAGGTAGTGAAGTTGGCTTGCCTCAGCCAAAACGACCAGCTGTATTTGTTGGAGAAGGTTCACCACTTCAGGATCAGGAACATTCTTCATCATATAAGAATGGCCTACATTCTATCAACGAATTAAGTATTACAGTTTTAGAAGCTCGTTAGGAAACATTATTCAATCATAGGTCTCACATATAATAGACAGCACACATAGCAAAATGTTTGCAAAAAGGAATTTGGCAATTGCTTTGTAATATATAAACCATTCTGTATGTTATGTATATGTATTTTCCTTCTTCCTTGTCAGCTAGTGTGAAGGTACAAGAGTTCTGCAGAATGCAGTTCAACTAGGACAATGTATGTTGGAGATCTTATGTCAGCTAGTGATATGGCCAAAATAAAGTACTCCTTCTAATCCTATATATACAACCCAATTACCTAATTAATCAAGATTAAGAAAAGTGAATAATTTAGTTGACAACAATAAATTTATAACCTTTTCCAAAACTATCCTTGTGATTAATATTCTTCTCTCTTCTAATTATTTATCAATACATTCTCTCTCTTCTTTTAATGAGTAATAATTCTAGTCTAAAAATAATTAATACAAGAAACATTATAGATTGAGTCTTATAAAAAGGAACAAGCTATGTACCCCAATATTCGGAGGTTCCACACTATGCACAGGTAAGGGGGAGGAATATTATACGCAACCTTAATCTTGCATATGCAAAGATGTTGTTTTCAGATTCAAACCCATGATCAACAAGTCACCAAGACACAATTTTACCATTGTGCCAAGGTTCGCTCTCTATAAAAAGGAACAAGCACCATTTCAAAATTAGGTCTTATAAATAGGAACAGAGAAAGTATACAAGTGGGTTGGACACTGTATGTGCTGTGTATTTTCCTTATTTCTAATCTTTATTTTGGCCCTGTATTTTTCTTGTCCCCAGATAAGTGACATCACGTTAACATAAAAGACTAATGTAGGGAAATTTATATGAAATAATCTTTCAGTTAGAGCTAACATTTTAAATAAATTATAAAGTCTATTATCTTCAAAGAAGGTATAGCAGGGAGATGATCATCTTGAATTCTATAAGAACTAGTGCTTTCACTGCTTTCAGTGCTTTGTATCCAGTGATATTTGAGTTTCTTGTGTGACCAGAAATACCGAGAGGAACGTGAATTGGTAGACCCTAAAGAGGGTAACTTGTTTATACAAGGTGCACCAACTGTTTTCAGTTTATATCAAAGGGAAATGAGGTCTCAACCAATGGATAGGACTAAGGGTCTGATTAGTATAGTCGTCCTCTGCCGCCCGGCTTTGGTGTCTTACTGTCTAAAGGTCTGAAAATGTTGTTTTTAGTTGCCTGAAAATTTACCCTGTATTTTCTTTCCACCAAACTAATGAGAAGAAGACGAACGTAAGGGACAGTACTTCTAGAAAAATCATTCTGCTGGTTGTTGTAAAGTTGTGTGCAGTAACAGAGGAGGGAGAAGCATAGAGAAATCCTAACTTGGACACATGCACCACCAAAGGAGACATGAAGTTCGTTTAACAATGGCCACGTACCAGTATTTGATGCTTAGAGCAACTTTCTCTGACCAATAATACCTTGCTCTTAGTCCTTTTCGAGCTACGGCCTTCCCTTTGAGGTTCATACAATTTCCTTTATGCAACTCGACCAACACATATTTTTGCTCCTTCTTTTCCAACAATTTAACAAGGATTGAGAGAATCCTTTTTTATACAATAGTTGAATACCAAGTTGTTTGCCTTCTGATCCTCTTTTCTTCCCTCCTTTTTTCTGGTAAATGCTTCTTTTCCAGATAATTTTGAATAGGTGTCATCTCAGTAGGTCTAACTTCCACTTCTATAACTATCTCCTCTGTTGAGATGCTAGGTCTCCACAACATTCTTTGATTCATTGACATGTTATTCTCAACCTTCTCTATACTAGCCGACCGAGATAACACATGTATCAACCTGTTTACAATATGGCAAGTGTATCAATCACACAAGTATTGAAGTTTCCCAAGAATACTGTCTCCCAAAGGACTTGCGTAATATCAAACCAATTGATACATAAATTATTTACGAAGGACAAAGAATCAATAAATTGCATACAAAACTGAAACTAATTCAATAAGCTAAATATGAAACTCTGTTTTTGGGTATTTACTCAACACTTTAAAGATGCAGTAATAATGATGAGAAATTCGAATAATAAAAGCATGCCCGGGTTGGAATTCACTCCACCTCACCAACAATCCTCAATGACAAACAATATAGCAACGCATTTCAAACAATCAATCATCAACCATAAATGTTATCAAATCCCAATTTCTTAGTAACTTAAACCTAAACATTGATATCAACTCCTAAATTCTCAGTGAAAATAACAACATTTGCATTAAGTCCATGGTCAAAAGAGGACTAAGAGTTCATTCATCATTTCTGGTTAGTAACCCTCAGTCATCTTCTTTGGGGCCTAGGTTTAGCAACACTTTTCAATGTAGAGAAACCCACAAGATATGGTTGATTAGTTCATACAAAGGACTAAAGCACGAAAGTAAGATAAAAGATTGAGAAAAAACAGGATAAAAGATTTAGAAATATGAGCTTCTATTAAGAGTCAAAGAAGATACAAGAGGTTCAGTGTCATTACATTTCAACCCGAAGCATAGTGGGGAGTTTAGCTACTCATAGCAAGTACAAGCATGAAAAATGGAGAAGAAAATGAAGATTTGAGCAATTTCCATGGAGAAGACTTTTCAAAAATGGAACTTCCATCATTTTTCTCCCTTCCCTTCCCCTCCCTTCTCCTTGAATCTCTTTTTTTTCCTTCCTCTCCTAACTCCCAAACAAAACCTTAAGCGTGCTTCAACCAACACTTAAGCGCTAACGTTTATTCAAATCTTCAAATTCACTAAACTTTTTTCTTCCCAACTTCTTCTTTACATAAAAAATTAAACTAAAAATGAAAAAAAAGAAGCTTAATTACAACTATCTAATCCTATTCTAATTCCTTCCCAAAATAAGTCAAAAAGGGAAATACAAGCCCAAAAGAAAAGAAATGAACTAATAATTGCCCTAAAAGTATCAATAATTACAGCTCAAAAGGTCAATTATCAAACACCACAAACTTAAGTGTTTGATTGTCCTCAAGCAACATCATAATTGCTATTGATAGATAAATTATACATTTAAATTATATAACAATTATCTATTTTTTCTGTTTTAATGCTTCTTTTGTGATTAAAACGTAGAAATTTAGTTTTTTCTGAGTTTTTATCTAATAAATACTAAAATTAGTTGATTTATAGTGTGTTTGGTGTATTTTCTTTGTAGAATTACACATTAAAGATGAATTGAGGATCTAGAATAGAGTGCACATATGAGTTTAGCACGCACATATGGGTTTAGCGTCGCCAATATTAAAAAAGTCCAATAAACAAAATTTTGATTATAAAAAGGGGAGGAGGAAGCTGGAGAGAAATGTAAGGTACAAAGGATAGAAGAATCCACTCCACAACAGGTGGCTTATGCCCCTTATTCTATCAATTTTTTTTTCATTCTCTATCATTATTTTTTGTTTTCCTTTGTTTTGCAAGTCTCTTATAACAAGATGTTAAACCATTCATTGTTAGGTGTTCAGCAACCAAGCATTCTTGATGTAACAATTCTTACTATCTATTTAATGTTATTTTCATATTATTATTTTTTTATAAATTTTCTATCATGTTTTGGTATGATCATCCATGTGCATGTAATGTTATGAGGGTTTATGCATTGGAAAATGTCTAAACTTTGATAACTGGTAAAGAATATCTAGACAAACCATATATCTAGGGATAAAATGACATTATTTAGCCTTAAATATACATATCTATTCTTAATGTAAATTATTTGATGTAGCTTGTTAAGGGATCAGGAGTGAAATTAGATAATTTAGGCTCTTGTATATGAGGGATCATGGTTAGAGTAAATTAGAGAATGAAAGTAATATATAAAATAATATTAAATAGTGAAAAATCATTAACATTGCATCAACAGTAGTTATTGTAGGCTGAACACCTAACATATTTCATAATCCTACATCAACCTTCCATCAACTCTCCAAGTGTTTATTTTTCTTCTCTCGCTCTTAATTTATTTCGTTGTTTATTTTATTCCACATTTATATTTACATGCATTATCACTTGAAAATCTCCCAAAAATCATTATGTTCATTGCTTAAATTTTGATATATACAAAATCTGAGTATAATCAAAGTCTATGTGAACTCAACACTCAATCTTATCATTTTATTACTACTTGGACAAATTAGTAAGTTTGTCAATAAGTTAACACAACAAAAAAGATTCAACTATCACCAACTCACAAGTAAGGTAAGCACAAATTTGCGGTCCAAGGCGCATGAGTTACACACTCAAACATGCTTATAAAGCTTCATCAAGCCAAAGACTTATATTCTTAACAAAAACAAATTATGGTTCGCACAAAAGATCACGGAATTAAACCTATCAATGAATTAACACTTATGACTTTTATCTAGAGTTAGAGATTGTAGGTACAAGTTAATTTTTTACCTATAGTTAGAGGTTGTAAATATAAGTTAATGATTTTTATTTATGCATATTATGAATTGTAGGAACCGTGTATAGTGCAATCAAATGTAATTGTAGGTAAAAGTAAATCCTTAAATAAAATCTATACTGATAGACTATAATTCATCGTATATGCCTCAAAGTTGATGGTCAAAATATTAGTGGGACAAAGTTTTTAATACATTTATTTATATATTTTTAATATATAGTAATGATTTTGTCTGTAGCTATAGGTTGTTTTTCTTATATTGAAAAGAAAAAAAAAAAATCTCCCTAGGTGCAAGCAACTCATCAATAGAATCTTCCAGGGTGGTCAAGTATAAAACCCAAGAAGACATGCAGCCCCACAAAATCCATGAAACTTGTGTGAAGAATGATGAGAATCACTGCAGTTTAGAGCATCGAGGAGAAGGGAGAATGAATACCAATTTAGGTCTAAGTTGGCGATGAGGGTTTAATTTTACAGAGCAATTAGTAGATGAGAGATGTAATACAAGTTAGGAATCCTAGGCATTGACACGTAAGAAAAAAATCTGATACGATACATAATAGAATATTGACGTCAAGGGGTAGGGTGTGTGAATAAACTGGTTCGAACCGACTTGCTTTTGAACTGCATCGAATTGAATTAGTTTGATTAAATAAATTTAACTGATTTTTTAAATAAGTTTAGTGTAGAACTTGTTTTAAAACCAATTTAATTCAAATCAAACTAGTTTTAAAATCGATTTAGTTTATTTAATAATCGAATTGTTTTTTAATTAAAATCAGAATATTTTTTTAAAAAATAATTTTTTAATTCGAAACCAATTCAATTCATTTTTCTTCCAAATCAGTTTTTTTGTACGTACACGTCTATAACAGTGTATGATTTATTATATATCTCGAAATTTATGTATTATAAATAGATTCTAGTGAAAATTCCTAGTACCAGAAAGGACCCATACTCTTTGCAACCTTCAAGCTCACTGAGAGCCTTGATATTATTGGATAGTATACAAACAGTAGTTATTGCCAGCTAGCTAGCACACACGCGATTCCATTGCTAATCCATCACTATTTTCAAAGCTTAATTGGGTACCCAAAGAAGGGTATCAGTGGCAAGAAAGTGACAAACACGAACAGTTCCTGGCTTCACGTTAAGTTGTTGGAAAGCAAGATTATCCGGGCTCCAGTTTTTAGTATCGGTGTGGCAAACTGCTAATGCTTTAACATTTGTCCCATCATCATCAGTGGCCACCAAAGGAACAGTGTAAGCCCTTGTATGAACTTTGTGGCAATAAAACACAGCATATGGGTAATTCAGCTTGTGGCATGCCACTGCTTTATCTCCAACTTTCTGCACTCCCTCCACTACCATGAACTGCTTTGGCTGTTTTTCTTTTTCTTTTCCTAACACAGTTGAAAGTAGCCTGATGTTTTTTCCAAGCTTTGAAACAGTGAAACTGAGCAATGATTTCAATGAAGTAGCACAATATTTGTCTTCTCCTTTAATGGCAGGGTTCTCACATATCTCAAGCGTATATTTCACTGCCTCCGCGTCCTTTGACTCGGCCTCTATGTTGAAATGATTAAGGATTTCAAGGAACCTGCTGCTGGAAAACGGGAGCGTTTCTGCAACTGTGACGGGTAAGAAAGTGAACTCATCCGAACGCTTTGAGAATTCCAAGTTGAACTTCTTGCCAAAACGAAGGTCATGTTCAAAGAAGAAGGTGACATTAATTTCTGCGTCAAATTTGAGTCTTGTACGGTCATTTTCTTTGTTGGCTGCACCGTAGACGTCAACATCTATTTTGTTGTTGCTAATCTTCGCATCACTTCTTCCCCCTGCACTCCAATTTATCCTTTTGATCAGTAAACGAACCAAATTCTTGTAAATATACATGCTAAAATCTGTTTTAAATCTCTAATAAATATTCAATTTTATATTTATATCTAAAAAAAATAATTATTTGAATTGAGTCTTAATAAAATAATATTTTTATTTTTATTTATTGACTTTTTTTAATCTATAATAAATTGACGTATTATGTGTTTACTCTTGATAAAAAAATTATTTGTTATTAGTTTTTTTTAAAAAATTAATAACAAATGAAAAAAATGATTAAAAATAAAATATAAAATTCATTAATTTACTCATGTACTAAAAAAGTCAACTATCAAAAACAAATGGTTGAAAAGTGTCAAGTTTGATAGTCAAATTGAAATTGAAATGCACATAAATACTGATTGAATAAATTAATTGATATGTGAAAATTAAGATTAAATAGTTCAAATAGTATATGAATTTAATATTTGACGAAAATAATTTTTGATTGATTTTTATTTATTTCTAAGTCAAATTTTAGATTAATCAGAATTTTATATATGCAAGGATTAAAAGAGAAAAAAAACACATGGATGCAATACTTTTCGATTGAAAAATGAGATATATGCATGTAACGTGACCAACACACTCAATAAATATAATTGGTAACTGAAAACTGATCATTAAATAACCAAAGCAATATAATGCATGTTTGGATTCATCTATCTAGGAAAATTTACAATCAAGCTGAAATTTCAATTAATATGATTTTAGATAAATATTGATATTTTTGGTTTTATATTGAAAATTTGATTGTGAATTTTAACTTAGTTGAGTTGAGACAATAAATTTTACGTTTAGATCAATTTTATATTAATTTTTATTACTAACTTATTTTAGAATAAAGATATATCGATCTAAACATAAATTATATTATTTTAAAATCAATTTCAAACCTAATAATAGGATCTCATGCATGAAAATTAACTTAATTTTTATTTTATTTTAAAAGAAAGTGTGTATCTCAGGCAAGCAAGTAGCAATCTAACACTAGTTTTTGTTTTTAGCCTACCAAAAAAACCAGTTTTTATTTTTAATATTATAGCAACCTACTAACAGTGATGGCATGTGATTCTTCAAAATTGTATGTTTAACCAAATTGAAATAAACAGAGATACTAACTGTCCAAGAATAAGTTTTGTTCAAAATTGTATGTTTAACCAAATTGAAATAAACAGAGATACTAACTGTCCAAGAATAAGTTTTGGTATATTATTTTTATAACTTTTATTTTATATTTTTGGCCATATTGACAATCGACCAAATATAACAAGTGAAAAAGAGCACGAGTAAAACAAAATATAACAAATATATTATTGGTGATCTAAGTAATATAAAAAAATATTAGATTCGAATCTTATAGATATAAAAAAAGAAGTAGTTGAATGAGGAGATTTTACTATCAAAGTTATATATGATTAATATGAATATCATGATTAAAAAAACTATCAAACATAAAATAGGGCAAAACTAAAAAAAAAATAGCATAATTAGTTGATATTCATGTACCTGACTGCGTAAGGTCCCTTAGAGATTTAGGCATGGGCGTGTTAGGCCACAGGGACCGCCAATAATCATTGGCGGCCAGCGATGCTTGGACATGGCATCTGAGGAGTGTAAGCTGCCAAAAATTTCCAATTAATATATATAAAATTATATATATATATATATATATATATATTTGAAAGTTATAAATTGTTAAGAACTTATTTTCTTGATTGTATATTAAATTAAAAGGGGTGTTTTTTTTTTCATTTTTAATCTAATTCTTTCAATTTGAAAGAGTTAATTATCCAAGGAGATTTTGTGTAGCCCTAGTATATAGCAATATTTTAAGCATGTACAATCATGATGGAAGAAAGTTTCAGATAAATAATGCTATAAGAAGCCTCACTGTGTGTTTGGTTTAACTTATAGTTGTATTACAAAAAATCCATTAAGCAAGAGCTTTTAAAAGGAAAAGTGTTTTTTCTTTGAACTTAAACATTTCTAAGCAAGCATTCAACTAATTGAAGGCAGACACAAGCTTACTAGGAAAAGAGCTGAAAGAAAACCTAGCTGACGAAACTCCATTATTTAAGGCTGGTAGATAGGAGAAGAACATTTGACTCTGAAAGATTTAATGAGATGAATAATATATAGAGAGTTCCAGCTTCTTTCACTGTGCTTAGTCCACAAAAGAGGACTCCAACTCTGGATTTTTTTTTTACTCCTTTTATATGTTCCGTTCATTCTATTAATTAAAATTCTGATACTTTTGGTATGTGTATTCTTTTTTATATAAACTTTTTGTATATAAAAAATATTAAATCAAATATATTAATTGTCAAAGAATTATTATAATAATAATACAAAAATTTGGAACATTAATTGATCTATCGTTTTCCAAGTTCCATAATTGTGTTCAATTATTCCAAAAGAGATGATCCGATTATGTATTTTCTATTCGTTTTCTACAAAAAAAAAAATGGATTTTTCTTCTTGTAGGACCAAAATGAACTTGTATCTTTAAATTCCCTTTCAATCTCAGTTTTCTCAAATTATATCCTTTTCTATTACATCTTTTTATATCTATCTTTTTCGTTCTTCCTAACTTTTTTTTCCATTATATCATTAATTATATCTCTTACCTTTTACCCTCTACCTTATTTTTTCCTTCTACTTTTTTCTCTCTCATTCCCACATCCATCTCATACCCCTTGATGATGAAATAAAAGGAACACATTAGAACAGGCTTGAGTAGTGTGACTGAGAATTTAAAAAAAAAAAAAAAAACTGAAATCAGTTCACAGATTTAAGTTCAGAAAGTAAATTCAAAATCGTTTCATTCAAAGATGTAAATGTGAGGGAAGAACATTAGAACGGGAACAAGAACACTTGTTTATACGATTCACTTGTCTAAGTTATATGTCCAATTCTTCATTAATTTGAGAAGAATTTCACTAATTAAAACTTATTACAACAAAGTATTATTTCCTTTGTCAACCTGTGATCTCACACAGCATGAGTAAGTCTTGATTAATGGATCGGTCCCTTCGTCTCTCCTGTTAAATATAAAGTAGCTTATGTGCTTTTATATATGCAACAACTTCAGCTTTTGAGTAATTGATTCATGACATGGAATTAGAATTATGTGACTAATTAGCAACTTTTCTTATCTCTCACTGTTAAATTGGTTCATGTAGCATATGGATTTTGTAATTTGTATTGTAATGTATATACGTACTTTCCTTGTTCAGTCTGAACAATTTTGGAAAAATGTATAGTAAATTTGGATTTTTTTTTTTTTTTGCATTTTTTGGACAATGGCATGCAAAAGTATCTAAATGGACAGGTTGTGATAGGAAGTGGTATGGTTAAAAAAAAATATTTTCTAAAACTGTTGTGTTAAAAATCATCTTGAAAAGTCTCTATTTTCTAAGACGATTTTTGTAAAAATTATCTAAGAATTCTTAAATTTTTTTTTTAAAATAAGATATCATAAAATGGTTTTTTCAGTTAAACGTATTAGAAAGTTTACTTTTTAAGATTGTTTTATTCTTTATTTTTAAAAATTTTAAAAAATATTATAAGAAGTTTATATGTAAATCTATGTAAAAATCAAGTTTCTATTTGAAAACAGTCGAGGAAAATTTAACACTTTTTTTTAATAGTATTTTAACCTTTATCACTGACACACAACTAGCATCATTTGACCGAGAACATGATCATCATAGTATATTGAGGTTTAGCACTCTTCTCTAACTAAGAGATTTCATGTTGTCTACCATGGCAGTGTGATATAATATCTGAGCAGGAATTACGTTGCTGCTCCAATTGTTGGTAAGTTTCTCAATTAACTTTTTTATGTGAAATATTAGTAATATGGTTTTTTTCTGTTGGAAACATGTGATTGAATGCTAGTAAAGAACATACTGTGTTCAACTAGAGAATGAGTTGCTCTTTGCCTTCAGTTAGGCTACCAAATCATCAAAGAAAAGAAGTCCCAAAGTCACTTATCACAGATCCCTCAGAACAAGCTATTGAGGTAACAATTCCCTTATAAATATTATGTTCATTGCAAATATTTAACTTCAACGTGTTACAAATATTCACAGCAAATACTATATTCACTTCAAACGTTACAAGTGTGAAATTAGTTGATAAAACTTGTGTATGGTATGCTTATTTTAATATAACTCTTCACTCTATTAGAGATTGTTGTTTTATATATAAATTGTGTTCATTATAAATAAATCTTAATTTCCTGTTTGATATTCAATATAATTTAATACAAACAATTTAGATTAATTGTTGTATTCTATCTTCAATTGTCTATTTGGATAGTTTATGAAAAGTCATTTTTTACTAAATTAATACATATAGGTTAAAAATGTTAACCCACTCACTTATTTTAGTAGATCAAATGGGTTAACTCGTCAAGTTAAACTTATTTGAATGACAAGTAGATAAGTCGAACTGACCCTAATAAAAAAAACAGTGAACCATGCTGGCCCTAGTCCAAAAAGATGAAATCAGACCCCTCTTGACAACTCTGACAAAACCCTTTGGATGATGATGAGACCTGTTGTATCATTATCTTTCTTTATTTTATGATAAACAGAGGAATGATATTATTGCAAAGTGGGCCAAATATTTTGGCATGTACATTAAACACGCGACTTGAAAACTTTAAGAAATTTTGACAAATTTTGAACCGCTAAAATCTCTTTCTTTCTGTTTCTAACAGTCCAACCTCTTTCAATGGGAAAGCGACATTTATCAACCAAAGTCCACATCGTATATACTAGTAAACCATATCATGACTTTAAAGAAATCTTTTTATTAAAATTTAACTTCAACCAAAGTCCACAGCTTATATACTGGTAAACCATATCATGAATTTAAAGAAATTTTTTTATTAAAATTTAATTTAAATGGTTAAATAGAGTACATGAATTATAAATTTTTATATTTATTTTTGTATTTGATTCTTAAAAATATTTTTTTCTCCTTTGGTTTTTTTATCCACTTGAACATTATTATTTACATGCATATATCCCTTTTATTTTTATACCTCACCATTCACACATCAATCGAATTATGACTTCAAATCTCTTTATATTCAAATATTTGAGACTAAGAGACATAATGTATCTTATCAATCATACACCGATCAACTCATTTCTTCAACCGCCGTAACTCTTGTTGATCGGTTACTAACTGACCTTACACCGATAATGAAAATGGTGTTGGTAACCTCCTCCGAAGCTATAATGATCACCCGTGAAACACCATTACAAGACTATTAATGGGAGTTAAAAGCTTAGGATACCATTACAAAACGGGGGGAGAGGCCACACGAATAAGAATCCCATGGGCAGGTCTAAGGCATAGAGAGAAACCTAATTTGCATGGCCAGTTAGTTCGCTTATACTTATCGTAATTTATAAATGTTATAACTCAATTCATTCTCTCCTGATTTGTTATTCTTAATTATAATTACCAAAAAACAACTTGGCATGCATGACTTGGAAGTATATCTTTTATTTTTATTTTATTTAAAATCAATTTTTTATAACATCAAATTTTATCTTTATGATTTATCTTATTTTAATGTATATGATTGATCTCGTTGTAAGTCAATAATTAGCCTAAATTGATCTTAAAAAATAAAATAAATCTTAAAGAACTAAAGTTATAATTAAAAAAAACTATTTAGTAACCTGTTTAATTAAAATTTATTAAGTTACATATGTTTTTTTAGAAATCAAACGATGTATTTTATCTTACCTTTATGATTTATGTCGTTATTTTTTATCTTACATTTATTTATCGTACAATGAATAAAATATATTTTACATGAAACATGATTTTTTTTTATTTTTTTACGTGTGGTTACCATCTTGAAGGACCTAGTCTTCCGGAATGTGACCTCATAAAGTTGGGCAGTTGGCGTGGTACCATCAAGTCTAACCTATTCCTACACATGATATTTGTGTTGATCTTTTTAATTCCTAACACAAGTGTAATTAAAAAAATAGATAGAAAGTAATGATTAAAAAAATAGAAATTTTTTTGTAATTACATAAAATTTAAAAATATATTGGTATATTTTATTTTATTTTTTAAAAACCATCCAAACCCGTTTATAAAAAAAGTACAAAGTGATTTGATTTAAATATGGTTTGAATTTTTGAAAACCCAAACCAATCAAACCATATTCACCCTTCATAGTCCCCTAGGTGGAAGTCCATATAAGAACAACAAACAATAACATATTAACAAACTGAACGACAACATTTTCATAATATTAAAGAATCATCAAAGCACACTGATCATGGGATACCAAACCAACAGATACTACATACACACAATTCTAGCTCTTAGCCAGACAAGATAGCACTTACGTACACAACATACAAAGCACAACACATAACAATTTATTTTAACACGTACACGATCCTGCAGGGGGGTACGCAAACAAAGGGACTAAACAACATTGGTATGGTAATCATTATCCAACACCAGATTGGGTACCCTCAAAATGTCCTTATTGCCCAGAAAATGGCAAACAGTGTTACTTCCAGGATCAACTTTCATAATCTCACGAAGAAATTGATGATTCATGCCAAGATTATCACCATCATGCCAAACAGCTAGTGCCCTAGTTTTGGTTCCATCACCATTCTCTAGTGAAACCATGCACAAAATATTTCCAAATATGCTCAACTATCTCTCTCGCGCAATTTGTTTTTTAAAAAATCACCCACAGCCCACTAACATAGCCCATCCACGCATCCTTTCTTTCTTCCTTCTCCATTTCTCCATAAAGTTCCATGTGTGCTTTCTCTAGTTTTTTATCCATCAAGGATTTTTTTTTTTTTTTACCAAATGGGGGTAGGGGAAAAATTACCATTTGGGGATAAGTTGTGCCACATGTCACGACTCCTTTTTTATAAAAAATAAAAATAAAAATTGGATGATAAAAATTTGGTCGCTAATTTAGTCGCTATTTCAGTCGTGACATCTTTTTGCGACAGAATATCGTGATTTTTTTAGATATGTTTGTGACCACAAAATTTTGTCGCAAAAAGATGTAGCGACTGAAATAACGACCAAATTAGCGACCGAATTTTTAGCGTCCAATTTTTATTTTTTTTTAAAAAAAGGAGTCGTGACATGTGACACGACTTACTCCCAAATGGTAATTTTTTCCCCCTACTCCCATTTGTTAAATAAAAAAGAAAAAAAATCCCTTGATAGGGAAAATGCCATATTCTCTTCTCTCTTCTCCACGTGTGACTTTCTGTCTGTCCACTTCTCCACTCCTCTTCTTTCTCTCTTCTCAACTCATTTTTCTCTCTTCTCCACGCTCTTCTTTCTCTCTTCTCCACTCCACGACCCTTCACTCTCGGGCGGCCTCTTCCTCGAGCCACCACCATCGCGGACTATCAGCCTTCTGCGTGGACCTCCCTCACGCAAACAACAATAGTGCCCGTTAATTTCAGGAATCTAATTTGTTGTGTTTTTGTTGGTTCTTGTTATTTTCCCTCTTTTTTTTCATTGGGTAGTTGATCTGTATAATATTATTTTATTATTAAGATTTAGTTTTTTATATATAAGAAATGCTTCTCTTTCTTCAAGAAACCGTTCCACCACAAAGACATAGAACAAATTCTTCAACTGAAGAAACCATTGAAGCACTTCTTATTGGATATGCTGAAAAAGAAATTTGGTATTAGAAGATGTTCACATCATTTATTTGGTGCTATAATTATTATATAAAATATGTATGGGTTTTATAATGTGATATTTATTATTATTTAATTAATTAAAATTTTAAGTATATCACTCTCTAAAAGTCCTTTTTCTCTCTTTCTATAATTTGTTAACTTAAACAAAAAAATCATATTATTATTCCTACTCTCTCTCTACAAGCATTAAAACATGCATAAGTTTAAAAAATAAGAGAAGATAACAAATAAAAACAAAATTAGTTATTATAATTTTATTTTATTAAATTATTAAAAAAATATCTACTAAAAAGTCACTTATCGATTTTTTATTATTCTTCAATATTAAGTAATTTAAAAATTTATTTGTTTTTTACTTTTTTATCTAAATTGTTTATTTTATTTTTTAAATAATTTCTTTTAGTAAATGAAATGAAATTTAAATGATGATAGCTTCTTCTTTTTTCTTTTTCTTTTAATCCGAATGATGATAGCCTGTTAATCTGTTTTACAATCGGCAGGTGTGGCCGTGGCTATGCTCTTAATCTTAATAAGTAATTTATGTGATAAAGTCGTGAAATGTGGGTCCTAACTTTAATTAGCAAAATTGTAAACGTGGACCCATTCCGAGTAGACTGAGGTGAAAGCATTAAAATGAAAAAACTAAAATAAAAAGTACATATAGTAAGTAATGTGATAAATGATGTAATTAAAAAAAGTAAAAATTAATAAACTAGTAATATTAAAGATATTGATAATATTAAAAATTAAACTTCATTTATAAATAATATAACTTATTTTATAATTAATACAATTATCATTGTGTATATTATATATAGGACAAACAAGTCAAGAAAATCTGGTTGAATTGATTAAATAAAAATATATGAATTATTAAAAAAAAATTTACTATCTTTAATTTTCACAACTAAAAAAATATAAGCAAATAAAAGTATCGATTTTAAAATCAATAATTGTCACAATTTTATTTTTTTTTTACTTTTCATCCCAAGTTTTACCCATTAAGAATTGATATTCACAAAAAAAAAAATCTATTAAGAATTAATTGGGACGTTGCAAATGCATTTATGATCCTTCGTTTTATATCAACTTGATTATAATAAATTTGTGAATTAAAGGATACAATTAATTATCGAACACTGCTATACGGTACGAAGGCTTTTGGAGTACGAAATGCACGAAGCTGTGCCTTGTTATATTTTAAAAAGTAATAAATTAAAATTTTAAAAGTAAAAAAATAAAATATATTTTTCATCCTCATAAATATAAAAATATTCAAAATTTATTTTTACAAAATTTTCAATACATTTTTTTTCTTCATGTTTTAGTTAAAAACAAGGTTTGAACCATTATGTGCATTACTTTTTTATATCAATTAAATACATAGTCATTATAAAAAATGCTATATTTTATATCAATATATGTATAATTAATGTAAAAAATATTATATTTATATAATTAATATAAAAAGACCTCACCATACGTCTGGATTAAAAATTGATATATTTCAATTTTAATGAAAAATATATTAAAAATTTATGAATTTCAAATATTTTATTATTTATAGAAAAAATTGTATTTCAATCTAAAATAAAATGCCAACCTTCAATCCCTGATACTATCCCACTAAAGAAACAATATCATGAAGGAAATTCTACAATTTTTGTTTGGTGGAAGACACGTTGATGATGGTTGTAAGTGCAAAATTTTCCATTACAAGATTGTGAAGAAACACAAATTGCTTATCATCTATTGTTATTGGGGCTTATAGTAGTGATAATTGCTTACGAGTTTCAATGTTTATATATTAACCAATGAATTGTAGCAAGAGAGTTTCTTTCGGTGGCCACTTTACCTTAAGTTTTATGTTTGGAATCGAAATTATCTTTCACGTTCACAAATCATACCATTCGTGTGTTTAGTACAAATTTTCATTCGTACTAAACAACATTTTCCTTAATTATCATTTACCTTCGTAAATGGAGTAATATTAGACACTACATAAAAAATTACAACTTAAACTTTGAGACATACTAACAAATTCTTTCTATCACTATTGTTTGTAAGAATACAATGTAATTAATTCCAAGGCAATGCTAAGGTGGACCACTTAGTTAAGTGGTCGGTTATGATCATGTTTCTTTAGTCATTAGATGTATCTATAGTCTACAATTATATCATAGACCCCCTACACCCAATTCCTACACTCTTACATTACTACTCATCAGTCGCGGCCAAAGTACTGGGAGTTCTTTTTTCTTCTTTTTAATTTATCATTTTGGGAATAAATTTTAAATTAATATCTGACGAAATAAATTGTAACATATGTTATAATTTTATTTTTTTAATTAAAATTTTAAAACTATTTCATTTTTTTAATTTACAATTTTAAAATTATAAGAATTTTTTTACAACTGTAAAGTCTTTTTAATTTTTTATTTATTAAAATCGTAAATAAATTTATCCCTTCAATTTCTTTATGTATATTATTTTTTCAAAAATTATAAATAATTTTTTACTTTAATTATCTAATAAATAAATGTATTTTTATTTTTAGTTTTATTTAATATTTTCTATATTTTCTATATTATTTTATCTAATATATTTTCTATATTTTTATATGGTTTTATTTAATATTTTGTTAATTTATTATATATTATTTTATTAAGTTCTGCATTTTTTGTCAAAGAATATTTTTAATTTTGAAAAGGTCCAACCATTAAGTTCACTTTAGGCTAAAAAAATGTTTCGATGATCCTAATAATTATTATATGTACAATTCTAAAATAATAATATTAATGAATAATTAAAAATAAGTATAAGAATAAAAGATAAATTATTTTATTTTGTAAAAATTTAATTAAAATAAATATTATACACAAAGACAAAAATTAATGGAATATTATTTTATTTAAATGGGTTCATTGCAAAATTAATTAATTTTAAAGTAAATATCTAATTTGATTTTTTTTTAATGATATAACCAAAAATTCTGGATGATGATGAGAGCCTGTTGTATCATTTTTTTTAAAGATAAACAGTGGAATGATATTATTGTAAAGTAATGAAAAGGCACACCAAGAGAAATCATTTGGTACGTGGGCCAAATATTTGGTAGATTCTAAGGTCAAGTTTAAACAGTAATGATTCATCGATGAGAGAGTAGAATGACATGTGATCAAGGTTATAAAATTCGGTTCGGTCTGACTGGTTGGACTGGTCCAATCAGGAACCGGTGACATGACCGGGCCGAGCACACTATCAAACCGCTCAAGCATATGACCTGGGATGACCCGGTCAAAACCGGCCGATTTTGAGTAAATCCGATGGATGACCCGGCCAGTTTTAAAAACTCGGACTCGACCACCGCTGCAGTGCTCGTCATGCCGGTCTTGTCTCCGGTAACACGGAGGAAGAGGAAGAGGAAGTATTGTGAAGCACCGAAGCACTTAATAAGAAGAGGAAGCGGCGCAACCGCGCAACACAAGAAAGTGGAGATGGAGAAAATGAGATAGGAAAGGGGAGATGAAGAAAGAGAAGCAGTCGCGCAGTCCAGAGCTTGGAGATGGAGAAATAAGGCGCAAATGAAGAAGATAATAGTTATATCGTAGGGTTTTTCTGATTTGGGATATAGAGCACTATAAATAAAAGAGAAAAATGAAAATAGCGCAGGAACTAGGAAAAGAGGCGCAGGAAAGAAGCACAGCAGCAGAGTAGAAGGAGAAAAGAATATATACCCTGATTTGGGCCTAATTTGCTTTCTGCACCCACATTTTGCTTTCTACAATTTTCATATAATTTTTCAAAATGGACTTGTGTTTTTTATTTAGGTAGTTGCTATTTACAGTCTTTTTTATTTTTAATATACTTTACATATGTTATCAACTTTAATACTTCAATTTTTATTTTAGATTTTTCAATATAAAATTATGGATGAATTTTCTTAATTAAATAATGTTAGATATATACGTATATATAATATATTTTTGAATTTTTTAATATAGACCGGATCAAATCGGATTAATTACAGACCCACCGATTGGACCACTGATCCAGTAACCCACTACCTCAATCGGATCAATGACTGAACCGATTTTCACAACTTTACATGTGATAATAGGTTATTTATGAGAAGAAAAAATAAAAACATTTTTATGTTATTTTCTCTCTCCTACGTTTTCTTTGAATTTTCTCTCTCTCCTTCGTGTCCTTTTCTTTGTGTTCATGACTGATTCTGCTGTTGTAACTGGAATATATATATATATATATATATATATATATATATATATATATATTTAAAAAAATATATTATTTTTTTGTTTGTTTTTTCTTTCTATAGCTTCCGCTTCCAACTCCTTGTACAGCTCCACTGTTAATCAAAATCCTCTTTCTTTTCCGCACCCAACCTCCCTCACGTTTCTTTTCTCATACATATTGAAGCCAAGCAAAAACTAAATCCAGCAACCCGGAACCCGTATTTTTGTAAATAGCTGTTCGTGTTTTGATAAGTGACAAAATTAACTTTAAATCACATATATCTTGAATAAAAGTGATTTTAATATTTTATATAAAACCAAAATCGTGTCCACAATGGAAGTATGTTTCGTTCAAATTTCGGAAGCTTTTCATTTACATATCTCTTTTTGCCAAGTCTCCTTCCTCAGGCTAACCTGCTGTTCTTTTTTATTTTTACATTACGACTTTGGAAGTAGTTCTGTTCGTCGGGTTCTAGTTGTGAGTAAATAGCCACCGAATAAATTTCATTGCCCAATTTATAAATTTCATAACTTAAAATCTTGCATAAATCGGGGGGAGGGAGATGAGAGGAAAAAAAAAAACACACACAAGAAGCATAGCTCCAAGGCTCTGCACTGAAGGGGATGAGAGGTATTGGGGTGAGATTTTATGCAGGCTTTTTGCTTTGGGGCCACAGAAGTTGGGGGCAACGACGTCATAGGGGCGGGCGGCGTCCTCGGCGTCCTCCGCACCATCCTCTCCCGCTCTCTGCCATTGATTTTTTCTTTTTTGTTCTTCATTCTTCTCCTATGACAACGACAATGGCTTCTTCTACGGCGGCAACGACGACTGTTGCTTCTCCGTGTTCATCGCATTTTCTGGATTTTTTATGTTCGAGATTTGTTTTTCTTTTGATAGTGTAATTTGTTCAAAATTTGAGATTTGAAATGGATAAGTTTTAGAATTTGGTTTTAAGTTTTGGATGATGGTGATGAAATTTGAAAATTCACTTTTGAGTTTGTCCGAATTAGCGGCAATTAGGAGTGATAATAGTTCAGACCAAGTTTGGTTAGGTAGTCTCACTTTAACCTGATTTAAAAATATAAAATTTGACTTAGTTTATTTATCTATCATAAATTTTTTTTAGGTCTGATCTAGTCTATTTAAAAACTTAACTTTACCTAAAAGTCTATTAAAAATCTACTTTGCAAAAAATATTATATATTAAAAAAAATCTAATAACTATATAATAAAACTTTGAGAATTCACATAATATTTTTATAAATTTAATATAAAAATGACATATACTTTCTTTTTAATTTATGTATAAAAAAATTAAAATTAAAATTAATTAAAACACTCTAATATAAAATTAAAATTTACACAATAACTCAATTAATAATTATAATTAAAATACTTTTATCTTTTATCTTTTTAAATAAATTAAATTTTATATTATATTATTTTATTTCTCTTTTTAAAACAAATATAACACTTTTTACTTTTTTATAATTTACAAACTT
>PYAF01001286.1:1737974-1748212 GCA_007407185.1 Glycine tomentella
TATTAAATAAATCAGTTTGGTAGGTTTAACAATTTTTTTAAAATTTGAATTTGACTTTTTTATTTAAATAAATTTTTTAAAAAATTTTAATCTGATATTTATAATAAATAAATTCAAGTTAGGTCAAAGGCTCTTATAGACAGCTTGACTTGCTAACAACATCAACAGGACAACGAAAACAACTAGAAAGGCAATATAATGGTAAGCTTCGAATAGAAAAAAAAATAACAGAAAAATGAAAAACAACCTACTTATCCGGTAACCAATAACAAATCTGAATCATTGATTATTTTAATAATATATCCTGTGATGGAACTATGCTTCACACGTGAGGGAAAATTATTACTGCTTCTTTCTGTTTCTAACAGTGCAACCTCATGTCACTGAGAATGCGACATTTATCAACAACAGTTCATATCATTAATATTTTAACACTGTCATTTACGTCTGGCCCTTATCACAGTAAATGCTCCAAACAGTACAATATTTAGTACTATAATGTCATCATCCCCCTCAGGAGGTGGGATCACAAATTTTTCGCTATCCCTCATTGATTGCAACAATGGCACTTCGTTGCTTGCTGATCTCCCTTTCTGTTCTCTTCGCTGTAAGTGTTATTTAGGGCTATAGAGCCTTTCACTTTCACTTCTCAAGCCCTTGTCGACTCTAACTATACTTTTTCTTTTACTTGTTCAGAAACTCAACAAGTATAATAATCAACAGTATGCTTATAGATTAAACAGACTAAAAAACTATACAGAATATATACATCCTATAATGGAACTCTATCATTAAGTTAACCTTATAATCCCTTGTAAGGTGATATTGTTTAACTAAGACATGAGACTTATATGTGTATGGATATATGTTGTGGCAGCTTGGTCTTGCAAGAGAAAGCCATGCCCTAGACCAAGATTTTTGGCATGCTGTTTGGCCAAACACTCCCATTCCAAGTGCACTGCGAGATCTTCTAAAGCCTGGTCCTGCAGGTTGGTTTTGTGAATTATCAACACTAGATTCTTGATTTTGGGATTTTATCTTTTCCTAGAATGCTCAAGGTCACCCCAAAATTGGGATGGAGAGGTTGAACTCATGTATGAAAAATGAATTTTGTTATATCTCTTTAGGTGTTTAAATGGACTATGGAATTAAAGTATCTCCTATTTCTATTTTTAAAAAGTATTTAGTAACCTGTTTTCCTTAAAGTTATATTTAGTTGCATATTTTTATAAGAAATCAAATAATGTATTTTTATCTAAAACAAAAAAAAATAATGCGCGCATTTTATCTTATCTTTATCGCTTTAAAATAATGAATAAAATATATTTTGCTTGAACCATGAGGTCGACATGATTACATATTTTATTATTTTACGTACTGTTACCTGGTTGGTCTTCTAGAATGGCCTCCAATTATTGTTGTGGCGTCAGAAGTCTACCCTACACCGGAGCAAAGGAGGTTCAGTTCTTTACAGAATAATTTTAAATTTAGCCGTGATAAATATAATCGGATAATACTGTAAAATTAAGAATGAATTATTTGGTATTATTAGAATTTAATTTTTGATAAAAATAATTTTATCATATTTTATTTATTTATTTATTAAATTTTAGGTTAATTAGGTTTTTTTATGAAAAAGATGGTTAAGAAAAATAAATTTAACGGTCATATCTTTCTAAGTAATTTTTTTATTTCTATCATAAGTATTAATTATGTTTATTTTCATTAAGATTTTTATGAAATATTTAGAAAATTAATAAATAATATAAAATTACTTAGTAGTATTATTATTTAAATTAAAATAAATCTATTCACTTATTTTCATCTAACATTTTAATTAAAATGTTCAAATATATATTTGATTTTTGGCACTAATGTTCAAATAATTGATTCATGGCAAAAAATCACAACCAATTTTTGCATGATCCATGAGCTGGACATGAGTAGATATTTAATATTTTGCTATTTTATTATATATTATATCATTACTATCGTAGTTGAAGGACACAGGGATTTTATTATATATTATATCATTACTGTCGTGATTGAAGGACAGGGCTTTTATTATATATTATAATGAATTCTAGCTACAGAAGTGTAAGTTAAGTATGGGAGGATTGGATTGGATTAATTTTAGAAAAAAATATTTAATATAATGATTTTTAGAAATGTATTTATCGAATAATTAATTAAAAAATTATTAACTAAATTAAATATTTTATCAAACATAATCTATAAAATTATTAAAAATTTTATTTACTTGAACATCAAACAACTTTTTTAATTAATAAAAAACTAAAACTTATAAACTTTTTATCAAAAAAATTACACTTAAATATTTTATTTTTACGATTGGATCCTGATAAAAATACTAAATACTGGAGTTGTGAAAATCGATTCGAATCGGCTGGTCAGACCGTCCAATTGGTCACCCAGTAGCATAACTGGACCTAATTGGTTATTGGACCGACCATGCATTTGGTCCGGTATAACCTGGCCAAACCCGATAGGTTTTGCAGGGATCGATGATTCGACCAGTTTTTGAAAATCGGTCTGGGTTTCCCTTTCACTTTCACATCACGCCTTCGTCACCTTCACAGTCTCACGCTTCAACCGTCACAGCCACCGCACCACCCAGGCACTAGCCCACCACATCGTTGCTTCATGCTTCGACAATCGGTGCCACCGTCGTCGCTAAAATAGAAACCAGAAAGGCAGAAACCGTTGATAGAGGTAGAGAAGGCAGAAACCGTCGTTTCACGCTTTGGGTTTCTTTGACGCAAAGTAAAGAATGTCGTCGAACAGTAACCCATGGAAGGCAACTATTCTGTTAGAGGTTTTCATATAGAGAAAAATGGGACAATTATGGTGATGGTGGAGGAAACAACAACAAAGGTGGTGGCTTTTTCAGACGAAAGTCTCATGGAAGGTGGTCTAGGAGGGAGAGAGAGAACAGTTGCGGTATAGTGACCCTTCTCTCTCTCTCTCTTTCTACACAAAGCTTCATCCCTTCTTCCTTTTCTCTGCTTTTGCCATTGACGAGTGTGAGAAGCTTCATAACTACCCAACCGTTAACCAAAGCCCTTCACACCCCAAAATGAAAGTTGAAAGGAACTACTCAATGAGCTAGATTTCATCATCACTTTTCTCTGAAAACCATCATACGGAGAGATCAGTTCTCTAGGGAGATTCACAAAGTTTGACTCTGAGGAGAAAAGAAGGCGTTTTAAGGACGTTCAAGCTTGGAGAAGTTGTCCTTTAGCCTTCCTTATCGCTTTAGAGGTAAGAAACTCAAGTTTTACCGATTGTTTAGGAATTTGTTCTTGAGGTGAATAGTGAGTCATTTGAGTTAGAGCTGAAATTAGGCTTGGGTTCTTTAGAAAAGTATGATCAGGAGGTTGTTCTGATGAAGGTTTAACCTTGTAGTATGATTTTTATGGACTTTGGTATTTGGTTATGAGAAATATAAGAGTAGGAAGAATATTTGTTAGATTGATGATATTGTGATATGTATGAGCCTAGGTGCTTTTACAATATGTGCTCAGGAGACTATATAAACGGTGAAAATGTGTTGAAGTAACCATTTTAGCCATATTGATAATCCTTGAGGTTTGGCGTGGATAGAATAGTGATCTCTTTGAATTGACTTATGCAGAGTCTTAGGGAGACTCTAGTGCCTTGGTTAAACCGAGATAGATCCTGTTGGGGGTTTGTAAGTCACCAATTAGGTGACTAGTCCTTATAACTTAGAAAAAAGGTTTATATGGAAAAGAATTGTGTTTCTTTTCATACTAACGGTTGAACACCGTTATTGATTGTTTGTATGGCTTTATGTAGGGCATGATATCGAGATTGTTGGTGGTTGTGACCATGAGGCCGGGAGAACTGGTGTAGCTCTTAGAGCAGGTAAGCTCTTTGTTCTTGGGAGTGTTTCCCATTGACTGTGTTCCACCATACTCCGAGGGAGTGATGGTTATTGTATGTCATGATGCATGTAGTATTGAAATTGTGTTATTGTTTTTAATTGAGAATATGTATATGATGTACACTGTGATGATATATGTTGTACGATTGATGAGATTCTCTGGCCAGTAGAATAGACTAAATATGGTATCAGAGAATGTGCCCTTAAGTGGATGATCTTCTCTTGGAAGTACCATATATGTCAGAGTAAGTCCCGAGAGAATGTGCCCTTCAGTGGATGATCTTCTTCAGGCAATGTTATATATGTTGTATATCTGAGAGAATGTGACTTTAAATAGATGATCTTCTCTTGGATGTGCAATGTTATATATATATATATATATATATATGTATGTATGTTGTATCTGTGTTGCATTCCTGATGTTGGTAGCGTCCAATGGAATGACATACTTGACATTTAGTATTAGAACATTCAACTTTAGGCAATAAATCTAAATTAACCAAACTTTTAATTGATTTAAAATTAACATGTCCTAATCTTTGATGCCATAAATTAGAAGACTCAAGCAAGTAAACAGAAGTAACATTATTATTAATACTAACACCACCACTAGTTACAGTCATTACATTCATCTTAAAAAGGCCCTCACTAAGGTATCCTTTTCCTACATACATATCATTCTTAGCAAGTACAAATTTATCAGAAACAAATACAAGTTTAAATCCATTCTTGCTCAGAAGGGATCCAGATACTAAGTTCTTGCGAATATTAGACACATGAAGCACATCAATAAGTGTCACAACCTTGCCAGGAGTCATCTTTAAAGCCAACTTTCCAATACCTTCAACTTTTGAAGTAGAAGAGTTACCCATATAGAGTTTCTCATCATTCTTCACAGGGGTGTAGCAGGAAAACATCCACTTGGATGAACAGACATGCCTAGTGGCACTGGTATCCACTCCTTAGTGTCCCCTACAAGGTTACACTCCAACACCACCGCTGTTAAGTTGAGATTTTCAATTTCTCCACAAGTGGTTATCAACCAAGTTGGCTTGAGTAGTCTTCTCTTTGGATTTCTGTGACTTTTTGCAATCCTTTGCACGGTGGCCAGGATTATCGCAATTGTAGCAATTGCCTTTGAACTTTTTTCCTTTACCTTTGCCTTGTTTAGCATTTCCAACATCGAAATATTTTCGTTTCTTGGACTTTGATCCCTCTTCAACAACATTAGCCCTAGAGACCAAAGGATTGTTGTCAAATTTCTTTTCAACAACTTTGTTGTCTGCTTCTATCCTCAACCTTATTATCAGATCTTCAAGTGTCATCTCCTTGCGCTTATGCTTGAGATAGTTCTTGAAATCCTTCTAGGATGGTGGTAATTTTTCAATAACCGCAGCAAACTGAAATGATTCACTCAGGGTCATCCCCTCAGCATGAATTTCATGCACTAACACTTGAAGTTCCTCCACTTGACTCATCACATTCTTAGAGTCTTCCATCTTGAAGTCCAAAAATTTCCCAACAATGAATTTCTTCAAGCACAACATCTTCTGTTTTGTACTTCTTGTCTAGACTATCCCACAATTCCTTACTGGTTTTTAAAGTGCTATACACATTATACAAGGAATTGTCTAGACCATTGAGGGTGTAGTTTCTGCATAGGAAATCAGAGTGCTTCCATGCATCAATCGCAACAACCTTCTCTTTATCATGTTTGTCTCCTTCTTTCAACTTCGGAGCATCTTCCTTGAGAAAACGTTCCAAACATAGGGTTGTCAAATCGAACAACATTTTCTGTTGCCAAGGCTTGAAATCAACCCCATTGAATTTTTCAGGCTTTTCAGCAAGAGTTGAAATAGAGGGAGCCTTGTTGTTGTTGACTAAGTTTGCACTTGTCGAAGTCATTTCTGTTACACAAACAGAAACAATCACACAGATTAATTGTTCAAAAGTATAGAGAGTAGGCAACAATATATAATACAAAATGATAGAATATATTAAACCCAGATTCAAAGCAAATTGTCTTAAGATTGTTATCTTTATTAGTTAATTTAGAATTGGAATATATCCAATTGCACAAGGGTCAGAATTTGAGTAGTCAAGAGGGACAATGTAATCTATTATAACTGCACAAAAAAACCAATTTAAACAGAACCTGTATGATAAGTATAAATCAGAAACAGATGCAAAGAGATTAAAGGATCCGAACCCAACAATGTTGTCTCCTTAAGACAATTTGTTCCCTCCAATTGATGTCAAATGTTGATGAACAATTGTCTCCCAGGATAGAACGGATCAACGTCTGAAGATTGATGACACTTCAATACAACAGCCCAAACGAACAAAACTAATGCTTGAGGAACCACTCAGAAAGAATGAAGAGTTTATGTGATATGAAAATGCACTAGTATCTAAGCGAGAATATAAGAAAAGATTAACTATCAAATCTCTATCAGTTTTTTGAAGATTAACTATCAAATCTCTATCAGTTTTTTGAAGAGTTGTCGGTAAACCATCGCGACTCTTGACGATGAACCATCGCAACCGTTTGTTATCGGAGCGGTTGTGAGTAGTTATTATTTTTTCTAACCTTTTCCAGGAGCGGTTAAGAGTAGTTATTATTTTTCTAACCTTTTTCCAACAGTCTCTTATTCATAACCCATGGAGTTTAAACAAAAACTCCAACATATGATTGATCTCGTTGTAAGTCAATAACTAGCCTAAATTGATCTTAAAAAATGAAATAAATCTTAAAGAACTAAAGTTACAATTTTTAAAAAACTATTTAGTAACCTGTTTAATTAAAATTTATTAAGTTGTATGTTTTTTTAGAAATCAAACTGTATTTTATCTTACCTTTATGATTTATGTCATTATTTTTTATCTTACCTTTATTTATCGTACAATGAATAAAATATATTTTACACGAAATACGATTTTTTTTTATTGTTTTACGTGTAGTTACCATCGTTCTTGAAGTTGAAGGACCTGATCCTCCGGAATGACCTCATAAAGTTGGGCAGTTGGAAGTCTAACCTACTCCTACACATGATATTTGCATTGATCTTTTTAATTCCCAACACAAGTGTAATTAAAAAAAGAGATGAAAGTAATGATTAAAAAAATAAAAATAGTTTTGTAATTACATAAAATTTAAAAATATATGGTATATTTTATTTTATTTTTTAAAAACCATTCAAACTCGTTTATAAAAAAAGTACAAAGTGATTTGGTTTAAATATGGTTTGAATTTTTGAAAATCCAAACCAATCAAAACCATATTCACCCTTCATAGTCCCCTAGGCGGAAGTCCGTACGAGAACAACAAACAATAACATATTAACAAACTGAACACAACATTTTCATAATATTAAAGCATCATCAAAGCACACTGGTCATGGGATACCAAACCAACAGATACTACATACACACAATTCTAGCTCTTAGCCAGAAAAGATAGCACTTACGTACACAACATACAAAGCACAGCACAAAACAATTTATTTTAACAGGTACAGGATCCTGCAGGGGGGGAACTCAATCAAAGGGACTAAACAACATTTGTATGGTAATCATTATCCAACATCAGATTGGGTACCCACAAAATGTCCTTATTGCCCAGAAAATGGAAAACAGTGTTACTTCCAGGATCAACTTTCATATTCTCACAAAGAAATTGATGATTCATGCCAGGATGATCACCATCATGGCAAACAGCTAGTGCCCTAGTTTTGGTTCCATCACCAGTCTCTAGTGAAACCACAACAGCTGTTGTTGGATTCAGTTCATGGCAATAAAATATAGCCTTTTGGAATATTCAACCTATGAACCTTCACTGTTATGTCTCCAAGGTTTTGCAGTACTCCCTCCACAGTGTACTGTTCCTGCTTCACAAGGAAGGAGCTTGAGAGTGGCTGAATATTCTTTCCAAGCCTTGATATGACAAAACCCGCTAATGCTCCCAAGGATTTTGCACAACAACGGTGTTCTCCCTTATGAGGTTTTTGTTTATCCTTTGCGCATAGTTCTTGTTCTTCAGTGGTGTATCCTCCCTCTTTGCCAACGTCTTTAACATGTTTCCTCCAATAGTTCATAGCATTAGGTTGTTGTAAGGGGTGCTTGCTGAACTCCACATTCATTGTTTTGCCTGGATAAAGGTCTTGATTAAAGAAAAAGGCTTTTGGGTTGAATGTATAATCGATCGTTTAATTTCCATTGGGAGATCATCGATTTCAACACCTACATCGTATATTAAATTAGATAAATCATTCAATCAGTTAATTAGTACTAACTTTAATATATCCACGATAAGATAAAAAAATAATTCATAATTTATTATCAATAATTCATCAAAATTAAAAGCAATATATAATTAATACAACGTACCAATTAATCATCCGTAGGGGTAGGCTTTAGAAGGTCTCCCAGAGTACTGTGAATGGTTATGGGAGTGTTAGGCCAAATGGCTGGCCAAAAATCTTCATCTTGTAGTGACAATCGGGCATGACTTTCTCTTGCAAGTGCAAGCTACCGCAATATATATACATTAACATATAACGTTTAAATAGTTAGTAGGAGTGATTTTGAATTTGATTTTTTTAAACAAAATCTTATATTTGAATTTTGTAGATGAAATGGACATGAGAGAGAAAATTTTATTTAAGGTGATTAATCAGATTTTTCAAAAAAATTAATCATTAATAAAATTATTTGATATTTCACTCCAATATCATAGTATAAAAATGAATTAACATAAAAATATCAAATCTAAGATATATAATATTGGCAAAGCAGCAACAAATTAATAGAAAATAATAGAGCTGATCCCATCGTGGAACAGTTTTTATTAATTACTCCTTCAGTTTTGTTATTTTATTAATTACTCTTAAAAGAGCATTTTGTTCTTAATTATTTATTAATTTAAAAATTAAAAAAATTATCATCTCTTTATTTTTTTAAGTTCTTAAATATTTTACATACTTATCATAAATGAATAAGAAATAACAATAGATGTTATATTGGAAGTTGAAAGAAATTAACATAAAAAAAATCACATATTTATAATTTATATATCTATCATTCTCTTGACAAAACGGATGAAAAATTGAAGTAATAATCAGTGAAAAAACCAATCAATGAGCATTTTGTTGATTTTTGTAACAGTTGCTTAAGCTTATGAGCGCATAAGAAAAAAAGGTATATAGTTAGGCGTTTAATGGAAAAGCAAAGGCTTTAAACCCGAAAACTTACAGATCGAGAATAGACAAATGTAGATGACAAAGTATCGAAATTCCATTCCGGACAAGGAAGAGAGAAAACGTCATAATGTGAGACTTGAAGAATTCTCATGGGCAAAGTAACTTATAGGGTGGGGAGTGTGTCAGATTAAAGATGAACAAGAGTATATTATACTATACATGTTTGAAAATAAAGTAACAAATTATTTTTGAGATAAAATTATTTTTGTAAGAAAATCAAAATTTTTGTTTTTATTTTTATATGTTAAATTTGTATTAAAAAGTGTATCACAAACAAAAAATTATGTGAGATTATATAAAACTTTTTTATTTTTAATTCTTTTTTAAGTATTTTTGTATTCTTATATTAACCTCTTAATTATGTCAATATGTTAGACTAAAACCTTTTTATACATTATATTAACCTTTTTAATGATTTGACTTTAATTTTGCTGTTATTTTTTCATAAAATATTAAACAAATTGTATTGGTTGCCCTGACTGATGTAATACTAACATGATTTTATTACACTTTTTGAAAATATGTTAATTATTATGTCATTATCTAGTTAGTGTTACATCAATAAGATATATTTCATATTTAATGAAAGATTATTAAACTAAGAAATCAAAATTATATACTAATAATACTTATCCATGTGTACCGTGTCACTCGTCATGTATGTATAATATTATCACATATCATTTAAATGTGCACTGTGAAAACTGCCACATAGACATATAACTGGTTAGATAAGCAAAGAAATTAATTAACTTTAAGGAAAATCTTTAAACAACATAGATAAAGTGACAAACAAATCAGGTTTCAACAATTTTTTTAAAATTTTAATACTTTCATGAATGTAAATGTTTATCCAATTTATAAACAAGTAAAGATACATAATTTGTTTTTTATTTTATATATTTTATCAATATTTTTATTTTTTCTTTATCTATCTCTTTTTATTACATCATGAATCTTATTATACTTATAATTTTTTTTTATTTTTTTCACTCTTTCAACCATTTTCCTTTAGATAAATCTATTTTCTAGTCATATTAAAATAAATCACTAAG
>PYAF01001286.1:1760065-1776709 GCA_007407185.1 Glycine tomentella
AATATATGAAGTTTAAGATTTTTATATTAAATATTTTTTCAAAGATATCCTTAATAAATATTTAGTGAAAATAATATATAGGAAGAATAAATGAATCATTAATTAGAGAGATAAAAGGGTATATTAAGAAATTATTTATTATTTTCTTTAAAATTTAACAAATTAATTATATTCCGAAATATTTATATAAAAATCTTAAACTTCATATATTTTAAAACGGAGGAATTAAGTATAAAATTACATAAGCAATTTTTAACATGTATATCTAAATACAAACAACTTGTTGAATTTTAAGTACTTATAATATAAACTCTTAAAAATTAAGAATTTATTGTATAAGATTTTAATTAAGTTGTTTTTTCACGCGAAGCCTTACAAAGGAACCGACAATTGTAGCAAAAGCACACCCCACAAATTATAAACCTAGTAGGCTAGTACCACACAAATGAAGCCAGACTTTTAAAAAGAAGAGAATTATTAGAGTAAACCCCACCCCCCCCGGGCCCCTAAATTGAAACAGTCAATCAATAATTAGTAAAAGGCTTACAATAAACTGTGGATATGTATTTGGATTAGGGTTTAAAAGTTAACTTTGGAAATTTAAGTTTAGTTTAAAAATAGATTTAGTGAAATTTGATTTATTTTATATACTTGGTTTAAAAGTATTTTTCATCAAAATAAAGCTTGTTTGGATAATATTAACAAAAAATACTTTCAAATATATACCTACTAAGGAAAAAGAAATTTGGTATTGGAACACGTTTACAGCAGCTTATTCATCCATTCGGTGCTATAATTATTATATAAAATGTGTATGGATTTTAAAATGTGATATTTATTATTATTTAATTAAAGTTTTAAGTATACCACTCTCTAAAAGTCCTTTTTCTCTCTTTCTATAATTTGTTCACTTAAACAAAAAAGTCATATTATTATTCCTACTCTCTCTCTACAACCATTAAAACATGCATAAGTTTAAAAAATAAGAGAAGATAACAAATAAAAACAAAATTAGTTATTATAATTTTTTTAAATTTAAAAATAATTATCTACTAAAAAGTCACTTATCGATTTTTTATTCTTCTTCAATATTAAGTAATTTAAAATTTTATTTGTTTTTACTATTTTTTATCTAAAATTTTTATTTTATTGTTAAAATAATTTATTTTAGCAAATGAAACGAAATTTAAATGATGACAGCTTCTTCTTTTTTTTCTTTTTTTAAATATCCGAATGATGATAGCCTGTTAATCCGTTTTACAATCGGCAGGTGTGGCCGTGGCGATGCTCTTAATAAAGTAAGTAGTGATAAAATCGTGAAATGTGGGTCCTAACTTTAATTGGCAAAATTGAAAACGTGGACCCATTCCGAGTAGACTGAGGTGAAAACATTAAAATGAAAAAATTAAAATAAAAAGTATATTTAGTAAGTAGTGTGTTAAATGATGTAATTTAAAAAAGTAAAAATTAATAAATTAGTAATATTAAAAATATTGATAATATTATTCATAATTTGATAACATTAAAAATTAAACTTCATTTAAAGAAGCTATAACTTATTTTATAATTAATACAATTATCCTTGTGTATACTATAGGACAAACAAGTCAAGAGAATCTAAGAAAATCTACTTAAATTAGTTAAATAAAAATATATGAATTATCATAAAAATTTTCACATTATCTTTAATTTCCACAAATAAAAAATAAGATAAATAGAAGTATCAAAATTTAAAATCAATAACAATTTTAATGTGATAAACTCGTGAAATGTGGGTCCTAACTTTCATCCCAAGTTTTACCCATTAAGAATTGATATTCACACAAAAAAATCTATTAAGAATTAATTGGGACGTTGCAAATGCATTTTGCATTTATGATCCTTCGTTTTATATCAACTTGATTATAATAGATTTGTGAATTAAAGGATACAATTAATTATCGAACACTGCTATACGGGACGAAGGCTTTGGAGTACGAAATGCACGAAGCTGTGCCTTGTTATATTTTAAATAATAATAAATTAAAATAAAATTTAAAATATCATTTTCAACCTCAATTCCTCGTAAGTATAGAAATATTCAAAATTTATTCTTACAAAATTTTTAATATATTTTTCGTCCTTCCAAAATTAAAATATATCATATTTTAATCAAAAACAAACTTTGGACTATAAACTTGTGTGCATTACTTGTTTATATAGATTAATTTACAATCAAACCAATGTAAAAAATATTATATTTTATATTAATTATATATATAATTAATATAAAAAATATCACATTTATATAACTAATTTAAAAAGACATCACCGTCCGTCTGGATTAAAAATGGACATATTTCAATTTTATCATAATAAAATATATTAAAAATTTATGAATTTCAAATATTTTATTATTTATAGAAAAAATTGTATTTTAATCTAAAATAAAATGCCAAGGTTCTATTCCTGATACTATCCCACTAAAGAAACAATATCATGAAGTAAATTCTACAATTTTTATTTGGTGGAACACTCGTTGATGATGGGTTGTAAGGGCAAAATTGTCCACCAGAAGATTGTGAAGAAACACAAATTGCTTATCATCTATTGTTATTGGGGCTTATAGTAGTGATAATTGCTTACGAGTTTCAATGTTTATATATTAACCAATGAATTGTAGCAAGAGAGTTTCTTTCGGTGGCCACTTTACCTTAAAACAAGTTTTATGTTTGGAATCGAAATTATCTTTCACGTTCACAAATCATACCATTCGTGTGTTTAGTACAATTTTGCATTCGTACTAAATAACATTTTCCTTTATTATCATTTACCTTCGTAAATGGAGTAACAGACACTACATAGAAAATTACAACTTAGTCTTTGAGACATACTAACAAATTCTTTCTATCACTATTGTTTGTAATAATTCAATGTAATTAATTCCAGGCCAATGTTAAGATGGACCACTTAGATCCCCTACACCCAATTCCTGAATTCTTACCTTGCTACTCATCACTCATCAGCAGCAGCCAAATTGAGAGTTCTTTTTTAAAAAATTTTATCATTTGAAAATAAATTTTAAATTAATATTCTGATGGGATAAGTCATAATAACATATGTTATAATTTTTATTTTTTCATTAAAGTTATAAAATATTTTATGATTTCATTTTTTTTTTAATTTCTAACTGTAAAGTTATATGATTTTTTTATGACATTAAAATCGTAAAATTCTTTTAAATTTTTTTATTGAAATCATAAATTAATTTATCACTTCAATATTTTTCACTTATATTTTTTTTCAAAAATTATTTTTTATTTTAATTATCTAATAAATAAATGAATTTTTACTTTTTTAGTTTTATTTAATATTTTCTATATATTTTTGATAATATTTTTTATTTAATATATTTTTATATGGTTTTATTTAATATTTTGTTAATTTTTATATATTATTTTTTTAACTTCTGCTTTTTTGGTCAAAGAATATTTTTAGTTTTAAAAAGCTCTAACCATTAAGTTCACTTTAGGCTAAAGCTAAAAAATGTTTGGATGATCCTAATAATTATTATATTTACAATTCTAAAATAATAATATTAATGAATAATTAAAAATAAGTATAAGCATGAAAGATAAATTATTGTATTTTGTAAAAATTTAATTAAAATAAATATTATACAGAAAGACTAAAATTATATATATTAATACTCATTACTATCTTAAATAAAATTTAATGGAATATTATTTTATTTAAATGGATTCAATGGAAAATTAATTATTTTTAAAGTAAATATCTAATTTGATTTTTTTTTAACGAAATAACAAAAACTTCTGGATGATGATGATGAATGATGATGAGACCTGTTGTATCATTATCTTTTCTTTATTTTATGATAAACAGTGGAATGATATTATTGCAAAGTAAAGTCACAGTGGAATGATATTATTGCAAAGTAATGGAAAGTTACACCAAGAGAAATGATTTGGTATGTGGGACAAAAATTTTGGTATGTAAATTAAACACGTGACTTAAAAACTTTAAGAAATTTTGACAATTTTGTTAACAGCTTATTAATTTGATCATATAAAATTTATATTTATTTAAATGTTATAAAGATTCTTTTTTTTTTATAAATTTTAGTAATTAAATATTAAAAAAATGAAAACTTAGTACTTATCTATTTAAGAATTATTTTCAACTAACATTGGTCAAGACTATTTTTTATAAATCTTGGTTAATTTATTTTTGACTTACTTCAACTAGAACTATTTTGACAGACATCGGTTCAGACATTTTTAGACCGATATCAATCAATACTTTTTTTGGCTGACATCAGTCAATACATTTTCGACGATATTGATCAAAGATGTTTTTGGTCGATCTTAAGTAGGGTTATTTTTCGGTTGAGGTCGGCTAGGAATTTTAGTCAATGTTTATCGGTGATATTTTTTGGCTGACATTAATTAGGGTTTTTCAATCAACACTGACTGTGACTAGTTTTTGGTCGATGTTGGCTAGGGTTTTTGTGGCGAACATTGGAAAAGTTTTTTTATGGCCGATGTCGGTCATTGAGGTTTTTTTGCCAACATTAGTCAAAACTATTTATTGGTAGACATTGGCTAGGTTTTTTTGCTGTCGCTGGTTGAAACGATATTTTTGTTGACATCAGCTAGGATTTGTTGGCCAATATTAACCATGATTATTCTTTTGGTCGACGTTAGCTACAAATATTTTTTGTTGACATCAATTAAGTTTTTTTGATCGGCGTCAATTAGGGGAATATTTTGGCTGACGTCAGCTAGATTTTTTTTGGCTAATGTCGGTCGATGATGTTTTTCAGCCAATATTGATCTATGATATTTTTCAGCCGATGTCGACCAAAAAATATTCTCGTCTGACGTTGACCAAAAAATCCTAGTCAATGTCAAGCGAAAGACCTACCTAATGTCTATCAAAAAATAATATCGAAAGACATCAACCAAAAAATAGTCTCGACTGATGTCGGTCAAAAAGACTTTGGACAACATCGATAAAAAAATAGTCCCGACCAACGTTGGCCCAAAAAATCCTTATCAATATTAATTGAAAACTAGTCTCAATCGATGACGGCTTAAAAACATCATCAATTGATGTTGACCAAAATAATTTTAAACGACATCCACCGAAAAATAGTTCCTGGCGAAATTAGCCAAAAAACCTAACCGTCATTGTCTAAAAAATTATATTGGATTTAAAAATTCAAATAAATATCCAATCCATATATAATTAATTGAATTGGATTTAAAATCTAAAAAATAGGATTTGGATGTGAAACCAATCCATTTAAAGTGGATTAAATATTGATTTTATAGATTTAGATTTTTTTTACAACCCTAACCACAATCTACAACATTAGTATTGTTTATACCGGCCGGTAAACCCTCTCATGACTTTAAAGAAATTTTCTTTTATTAGAATTTAATTGAAATGATAGAATAGAGTGTGTGTGAATTATAAATTCTTTGATATTTATTTTTGTCTTTTGATTCTTAAAAATATTTTTTTCCTCCTTTGGTTTTTTTTATCCACTTTAACATTATTATTTACATGCATTTATCCCTTTTATTTTTGTACTTCACCCGTCATATGTCAACCGATCCATGACTTCAAATCTCTTCATTTTGGTGCATTTGAGAATGTGTATCTTATCGATCATACGTCGACCAACCCATATCTTCAACCGGCGTAACTCTTCTTGGTCAACCTTACGCCGGTAATGAAAATCGAAAATCGGGTTCGTAACCTCCTCTGAAGTTATAATATCACCCGTGAAACACCATTACAAGACGATTAATGGGAGTTAAAAGCTTAGGATACCATTACAAAACGGGGGGAGAGGCCACACGAATAAGAATCCCATGGGCAGGTCTAAGGCATAGAGAGAAACCTAATTTGCATGGCCAGTTAGTTCGCTTATACTTATCGTAATTTATAAACGTTATAACTCAATTCATTCTCTCATGCTTTTGTTATTCTTAATTATAATTAACAAATAACAACTTGACATGCATGACTTGGAAGTATATCTTTTATTTTTATTTTATTTAAAATCAATTTTTTATAACATCAAATTTTATCTTTATGATTGATCTTGTTGTAAGTCAATAACTAACCTAAATTGATCTTAAAAAATAAAATAAATCTTAAAGAACTAAATTTATAATTTTAAAAAAACTATTTAGTAACCTGTTTAATTAAAATTTATTAAGTTGCGTATGTTTTTTTTAGAAATCAAACTAGTATGGTACATGTGCGTACGCACGGGTGTAGAATATGTTTTGTTTGAGTTTAATAATAAAGTCTATTAAATAATGTAGATTTATGTGAATAATGATTGAAAATGTTAATAAAAAAAATTTACAAAAATTATTCTAAGTGTCTTATATTATAGGTTAATTATATTGTTACAAATTTGTAAATATAAATATGTTAAATTCAACATATTTATATGTGAAGCTATTATTTTGAAATTGTAAATAATTAAAGAATAGTAGAGATTTAAAGAATGTGTTGTGATGATTCGACATGCTGTTAGAATTATGATGAATTGAAAAAGTAAAGAAAGTTGTTGATAAGAAAAAATAAATTGGAATGATAATATAAAGTTATTTTTATAAGTAGTTTAGTATGGTCATAGCATAAAGTTGAGAAACCTAAATAGAGGAATTTGTGATAAACTAATGTGAAAATGACTGGGAAGCTTCTTTAGTCAGGTATAAACGTTACTCGTTTCAATTTTTCTCATGGCACCTATAATCATATGCTCTATATCATCATGCTTGATACTAAGTTAATTTTTTTTATTAAATCTTCTTATTCATTAACATTTTTGTTCCCATGGCAGCTTTATTCCGCCTTGTCCTGACAAAGGATAGTGAAATATAAAGAACAAATAAGCTTGTGAAACCTAAACTCAAAGAACATGATAAATAATATTATTTTTGTTAATATAGTAGATAGTATATAGATGAAGAAATTCTAAAAGCATGGAAAATTATGTAGCAGTCATAATATAAGATAATTTGTGTGCAATGAAGTCAATAAACCTTACATGTATATCATAATTAGTTGAAAATAAATTTGGTATATATATAACTTGCATATGTAGTTGATTTTGTTGGTAGCATAACTTTGACCAAAAAAAGGTAGGACTTCAAAATAACATCAATTGTTGGTAGACAGAATATTTTCAGTTATGAACTTAAATTAAAGAAAATAACTAAAAAACTTCATGCAAAATTACTGTTATGTTAGTAAACTTCCAACTTGTTTAGTTATTCTCTTTCAATTTACCCAAGTAATATATTCATTTTGCTCTATTTTGTTTTGTATCTTTTCGTTATTTATGTTTGTGTCAATGCTCACTTTTATAAAGTTCATGTATAAAATTTAACAATTGAACATTCCATTGATCATTGACTCGTTCACCTAAATTTCGACAATAAACATCAATTTTCATTTACTAACTTTTATAAAACAAATATAATTGAAATATTGATTATAAATAGGAGTAATATTAACAAAAGATAAACAACAACAACCAAAGATTGTATGCGAAAAATCATATCGTATAAGATAATACCAAATCGACGGAATCAACTGAAAAGTTATCATATGAAAAGTCATCTCAAAAGTGTTACAAATTTAAAAGTAAAATAAGAAACAAAGAAATATATCCAAAAATGTCATTTTGACATTTGATCAAACACATAATTTATAATCAATAAATCAGTTTAGAACAAAATCAAATAAATATTTTAAAAAGTCTCCAATTATCATCTATTCCTATAAAGACCCGTTTAATATCTTTTTCCATAAAATGTTTTAACCGATAGGTCATGTCAAATAAACTTTTTAAACAAATTTAGTCCATATTCACAGTATTTAGAGAAATTTTGATGAAGGAAAAAAAACAAAGAAAATAATTAGGCCAAAACAAAATCAACCAAGAAAATAGAAATTAAGATAATTGTTCACCTTATTTGCTACATATCACTATAAATCATGTAAAAATTATGAAGAAGTTATAGTCAAAGGCATCTTGAGCGAGAGTTGTGATGTTGAATGGTTAACAGAGAAATAAAAAAATATTTTACGGATTTATTTTTAGAAGAGAGAGAAAATAAATTGAGTGAATGAAGAATGTAAGAGAAAAGAGAAAATTGGTGAGACACGGGTGGAGAGTGTGTGTTGTTTGAGTTTAATAATAAAAAATTCTAATAAATAATAAAGATTTATGTGAGTAATGATTGAAAATGTTAATAAAAAATTTTGCAAAAATTATTCTAGTGTCTTATATTATATGTTAATTATATTGTTACAAATTTATACATATAAATATGTTGAATTCAACATATTTGTATAAATAACTATTATTTTAGAATTGTAAATAATTAAAGGATAGTAGATATTTAAAGAATGTATTGTGATGATTGGACATACAAAATTAAAGAAAGTCGTTGATAAGAAAATATATATTGAAATGATAATATAAAGTTATTTGTATAAGTAGTTTAGTATGGTTATAACATAAAGTTGAGCAACCTAAGTAGAAAAACATGTGATAGGCAAATGTGAAAATGATTGGAAAGCTTATTTGGACAATTTTCAATTACTCTCATGGCATATACTATATGTCATCATGCTTGATACTAAGGTTGTTTTTTTCATTAAATATTCTTATTCATTAACACTTTTGTTCCTATGACAGTTATATTTCGCCTAGTCATGACGAAGGATAGTGCAACATAAAAAACAAAATAAATTTGTGAAAGCTAAATTCAGAGAACATGATACATAATTTTTTTTTTGTTAATAGAGTAGATAGTGTATAGATGAAGTGATACAAAAAGCAAGAAAAATTATGCATCAGTCATAATATAAGAGAATTTGTGTACAATAAAATCAATAAACCTGTCATGTACGGTATAATTAGTTGAAAATAAATTTTGTATATATATAACTTGTGTAGGTGGTTGAATTTATTGGTAGCATAACTTTGATAAAAAAAAAAAAGTAGGACCATAACTTCAATAAAAAAAAGTAGGACTTCAAAATGATATCATTTGTTGTTAGACAAAAAAATTTCATTTATGGACTTAAATTAAGTAAAACAACTTAAAATTTTTATGTAAAATGACATCTATTTTGTCTCAAGGTTACAGATTCTGTAACCTTTATACAGATTGGCAAATCCATAATCTGTATGAGTTTTTTTTACGGATTGAGTAATCCGTAAGTTTTTTTTTTATGGATTAGTCCAATCCGTAAGGTTCCAACCAATTGAGCTAATAGGTCAATTATGTTAAAAAATAATTAATGTGAATACATATAACACTAATTTTTTAATGTAAATTTAATACACATATGATTTTTTATTATATTTTTTATTTAAAACTATAAATTTTATGATTTTTAGTGTGTATATTTAATACACATATAATGTAAATAAAAATTATATATATTATTTTTTTATTTGTAATAGACAAATGTTAAAATGACTGGGAATTATAATGATGAATTGCAAAAATAAAGAAAGTCATTGATAAGAAAATATATATTGGAATGATAATATAAAATTATTTTTATAAGTAGTTTAGTATGCTCATAACATAAGAGAATTTGTTTACAATGAAATCAATAAACCTGCCATGTACGTCATAATTAGTTGAAAATGAATTTTGTATATATATAACTTAAGTAGGTGGCTGAATTTGTTGGTAACATAACTTTGATCAAACAAAGGTAGGACCATAACTTTGATAATAAAAAAAGTAAGACTTCAAAGTGACATCATTTGTTGCTAGACATAATATTTTCAGTTATAAACTTAAATTAAAGAAAAACAACCAAAAAATTTTATGCAAAATTAATGCTTTGCTAGTAAATTTTTCACTTGTTTAGCTCTTCTCTTTCAATTTACTCAAGTAATATCTTCATTTCTCTCTATTTTGTCCTGTATTTTTTCTTGACTTCTGTTTGTGTCAATGCTCAGTTTTATAAAGGTCTTGTATTGAATTTAATAATTGAACATTCCATTGATCCTTTACTCATTCACCTAAATTTTTACAATAAACATCAGTTTCTATTTACTTACTTTTTCTAAACAAATATAATTGAACATTGATTATAAATAGGAGTAATACTAACAAAAGATAAGCAACAACAACAAAAATTTGTATATGAAAAAATCATATCTGATAAGATAATACCAAATTGACGGAATCAACTGAAAAGTTCACATATGAAAAGTCGTCTCAAAAGTGTCATAAATTAAAAAGTAAAATGAGAAATAAAGAAACATACCCAAAAATATCATTTTGACATTTGATCAAACACATAATTTGCAACCAATAAATCAGTCTAGAACAAAATCAAATAAATATTTTAAAAATTCTTCAATTGTCGTCTATTCTTATAAAGACATGTTTAGTATTTTTTTTCCATAAAATACCTTAACCGATAGACCATATCAAATAAACTTTTTAACAAATTTAGTTCATATTCACAATATTAGAGAAATTTTGATGGAGGAAAAAACAAAGAAAACAATTAGGCCAAAACAAAATCAACCAAGAAAATAGAAAATAAGAAAATTGTTCACCTTTTTTTGCTACAGGTCACTATAAATCATGAATAAATAATGAAGAAGTTGTAGTCATAGTGGCTGGCATAGACATCTTCAGCGAGGGTTGTGATGTTGAATAGTTAATGGAGAGATAAAAAGATATGTCACTGGTTTATTTTTAGAAGAGAGAGAAAATAAATTGAGTTAATGAAGAAGGCAAGATAAGAGAGAAAAATTGTGAGAAGACAGAGAACGTTAGAGAAGAAGAATATTTCAAATTTAAGAAAGAAAGAAGATGATAAAGAAGATATTTGAACACACTTAACTCTTTAAAAGGTAGTTAAGACAATATATCATCTAGACTGAAAATATATTTAAAAAACTTCAAGATCTAGCATAGTTTACTAATGACAAAATGAATGTGAAGCAAAAATAAGAGAAAGAAAGAAGTGAAGTCCAATAATAATTTTTTCTTCTTGTGATAATACACATCAGTTGAAATAAGGTCATAAGCAATTGATCAACTTAAGACTTTATCTCTTGTTATGTCTGTGCAAACCTGCCAATAATTAGACTCAGTCAATTAAGGTGAGAGCCAACAATATTGAGAAATATGAAGGGTCCAAAGGAGAAAATTGTGAAAATCATAACATAAAATGAAAGGAGACCATTGTACTCGACAATTGTCAAGTAAATTAATAAGAGAAAGAAATAAGTGAAGTTCAATAATAATTTCTTCTTCTTGTGGTAATACACATTAATTGAAATAAGGTCTTAAACAATTAATCAACTTAAGACTTCAGCTCTTGTTACGTCTGTACAAACTTATCAATAATTAGACTAAGTCAATTGAGATGAGAACCAATAATATTGAGAAATATGAAGGACCCAAAGTAGGAGATTGTAAAAATCATAACATAAAATAAAAGGAAATCACTGCATTTTTGTAAACAATTGTTAAGTAAATAAGAGAGGAATTACTATATCACCAGTGATTTAGAGTCTTTTCGGAAAAAAATAAAAATAATATTGAGATTTTGTATTTTTTTTAACTGGCTAGTACGATACTTTGCGTACATAGAAAATACCATTGGTTACGTGTTAAAGAGATAACATGTGAAAATCATAACATAAAATGAAAGGAAATCACTGCACTTTTCTAAACAATATCACCAGTGATTTAGAGTCTTTTCGAAAGAAAAATTAAAATAATATTGGAATTTTGTATTTTTTTAACTGGCTAGTACAATACCTTGCATACATAAGAAATACCACTGGTTACGCGTTAAAGAGATAACGTGTGAAAGAGATGAAAGAAATGATATAATGAGTATTTAAGATTTAAAAGAAAATATTTATTTACTTATCAAAAAGGGGTACAATTAGCAAGTCTTAATTTGAAAATATTGTAGTACACTTATTAAAAAGGTGGTGCAATTAGCATTTTAATGTTCAATTACCATTTCACCCTTATTTTTGCCAAGTGTCAATCAACAAAAAAGGGATAAGAAAAGAATTTCACATGTCTATTCCTTTTATATATGTATGTATAGTAGACTATGTATTTTATCTTACCTTTATGATTTATGACGTTATTTTGTTTATCTTATCTTTATTTATCGTACAATGAATAAAATATATTTTACATGAAACATGATTTTTTATTTTTATTTGACGTGTCGTTACCATCGTTCTTAAAGGACCTGGATCTTCGGAATGACCTCATAAAATTGGACAATTGGCGTGGAGCCATCAAATCTAACTTAATCCTACAAATGATATTTTTTATTGATCTTTTTAATTCCCAACACAAGTGTAATTAAAAAAGAGATTGAAAGTAATGATTAAAAAAATAGAAATATTTTTGTAATTACATGAAATTAGGTAAGGTAGCGGGACCTGAATTCATGGATATTCGCCTGAATCCACCCCAATTTTAACGGGAAAAAATCGATTTTTTCGGATTCGGATTCACATTTTCCCCATTTGCCAAAAGCGGAGGTAGAGACAGAGATTATTGATATCCGTCCCGTCCTCGTCCCGTAATAAATAATATTAAAAAATAAAAAATATATTATTTTCTATTTTTTTAATTGAACTGATTAATTTTGTTTTGTAATTTTTAAATTATTATTTCATATTTTAAATGTGGGTTTGTTATTATTATTTTTTGTTATACAATTAACTTTTTTATCTGATTTTTCAATAAAAAAGTTATATTATTTTCTTTTTATTTTTTAAATTTTAATCAAATAGTGAGGACGGGGCAGAGTGGAAAAAATCCGACCTCTAATGAGGACGAGGATGAGAATGTGGAAGGATTTATGAATTTATGAATATTAAGAAAATTATCTTATCTTAATGCTCCAGGTTTTGCCTTATTTTTCCTTTTGGACACTTTGTTCATCATTTGCTGCTATGCATCTATGCAACTATCTTCTCCCAAACTTTCGTTTAACAAAATAAATGCGGCACTGGGTTCTAGAAACACCATATTTTGCAAAATCATTTGCAAACAATTCAAAGCTTTGTTGCGTTACACATCTATTAGAATAGAAATGTGGACGAAGTCCCACAGATCGAATTAAAAATTTTGAGTTTCATATAAGTCGTTCATGTTTCAATTGATTATATTTTTCGATATTTATTTTCCTCAATTTATCAAACAATTGAAAATGACTCAACTTAACATCTTTAGTGAAAGATCTTAAATTGAGATCTTAGATTACTTTTTAATAGATCTTATAGTATCAAGTAAGATGTAAGATCTCTCAAGTTCTTTTGTAGATCTTATTTTGAGATCTTAGGAAGAGAGAAAGAAAGAAAAAATCTTAAGAATTCGTCTATCAGAATCTATTATCCATGTTAGAGATCTCTTTACTATTTTCAATGAGAGATGAAAACCAGATTTTGAACTCAACATCCTTATATTATTAAGTTAAAGTGATGAATGTGTAATAATAATTACTCAAGGCATATTATGAATGTGCGAGATTAAATAGTGCATTGTTATTAAGATTTTGTAACTTAATCAAAACGTGAAAATATAAAGTGATTTGATTTGAATATGGTTTGAATTTTTGAAAATCCAAACCATATCCACCATTCATACTCCCCTAGATGGAAGTTCATATGAGAACAACAAACAATAACATATTAACAAATTGAACACAACATTTTAATAATATTAAAGCATTATCAAAGCACACTGATCATGGATACCAAATCATCATATACTACATAAGCACAATTCTAATTTATGACTTCAATAATATAATAAAAAAATTATTTTACCATTTTAAATTTGTAAAAAAAATTTACGACTTTAAAATTATATTTAAAATAATTTGAAATTATAAATTATTTTATGATTTTAATATTTTTTTACTCTCTTTTTCTCACTTAAGTGTACGTAGGGAAATTTTTTGCCTGCATTTCTTTTTATTTCTATCCATCAAATAACACATCTTTTTAACTTTACTTCTTTTTTTTTTTTATAATTTGTATTTTTTGTGGTCTCTATTCCATTCCTAACAGATACCATATAAGTCTAATCTTTCTTAACAGTAGTAAACGATCCAAACTTCACTATATATCTCTGTCCCCGCAAGAGTTTGAGTCACAAATTTTCCACTCTTCCTCACTGATTGCTTGAATGGAATTTCGATTCTCAGTCATCTCTTTTACCATTCTCTTCTCTGTAAGTGCTTTGGTGCTCAGAAGCCTTAGATTTTCTATTTTTCGTGTCTTTATCAACTCTTGCTAATTAACTATTTTTTCATAAGTGTTCAGAAACTTAAACAACAATTATAAATGCTTATCCATTTCACATACTAAAAGTTATCCACCCTGTATATAATGAGGCTCTATTAATTATTATTTTTTTCAATAAAAGGGGTTTTCATTAAAGAGAAAAAAAAAGAAATGAACTATATATAGCACAAGAAATTCCAAGGTTCACCTACTGATAACAATCTAACACACGTATATTTAACATCTGAAAACCACTATTTATGTGGGATATACATTAATGTGGCTCTATTTATATATATGTGTTTCCATTTGTCAGATATTGTTAAGAAATGAGACTTACATATATGTGAATATTTCTATGTGGCAGCTTGCTCTTGCAGGAGAGAGCCATGCCCATGCATCGCTACCTGAGGAAGATTATTGGCAAGCTGTTTGGCCAAACACTCCCATTCCCACTTCTCTGCGAGAGCTTCTAAAGCCTCTCCCTGCGGGTTAATTGATTAATTTTATGAATTATCAATTCTAGATTATTGATTCTTGAACATGAGTTCTTATCTTCCTATCATATATGCCTTGGCAAGTTAGAAGGTTAATTAGGTATGGTAGTGTAACAAAGTAGCAAAGATGAGATTTAAAAGGAAAATGCTCAAAGGTACGGTCACCCAAAAAATTGGGGTAGAGCCCCTGAAGGGACATAAAAAAAGAAAAAAGAAGAAGGATGAGAGAGAGATAGAAAGAGAAGTAACCCATGTGATATAAGTGACGTGAATAGAAAAGAACAAACAAAAATAAGGTGAAAAAAATGAAAAAGAAAACGAATACTCTGCAGTCTGCAGCGTCCTGTTTATAAGACCTAAATAATTAGAAGTGTTGTTTAGTTCTTTTTATAAAACTCATGTTTCTTGCTTTAATTTTTTTAGACTAAAATATCCTAATTACAAGAGAAGCTATAATGATAAATAATTAAAAGAAAGAAAATGACGTTGAGTATTAATAATAATGAAAGTTTTGAAGAAGAAAAAAAAAAGACCCATGAAACATAAACTCTGACACAAACACTAGATATAATGTCACAACAAATATAAATATAGATCACGGGAACACTGCACATACATAGGTTGCACATACATAGGTAACAAAAGACTCTAATGAAATAAAATGAGTAACAGCTAACAAAATATTTAAATTCAATTCACTAAAAAATCTAAGTTTATTATATATTCATCTTTTTAAATTAATTTTTGTTTATATTTTATATTATATTTTAAGCTGACTTTTTTAAAAGTTAAAAATAAATAATTTTTTAATGATATTAATTTGTGTTTATTTATATGAAAGTGTTCTTTCAAGTATATGGATTGTGTTTAAGTGTAACTTAAGTGTAACAAAATATAATTTAATTAGACACCTATTTAATTAGAAGTGTCAAAAATAAACTTAGAACATTTGTTGTATTGGAAGCGTGTCTAGGGCCACTTCAAACACAGAAAATGTAACTAATTCATAGTTTAAGACATATATTACTTTCAAGTAAATTAATTACTTTCTTGGAGATGCTATAAATAGGATTAGAATCAATATATATTTATAAATATTCAAAGAAAAATTGATTTATTTTCGATAATTAAAATACAGGTGTTGAAATCGATGATATGCCTTTGCAAATTGATGATACACAGTACCCGAAAACCTTCTTCTATAAAGAAGACCTTCATCCAGGCAAAACAATGAAAGTACAATTCAGCAAGCGTCCCTATGCACAACCTTATGGTGTATATTTTTATATGAGGGAAATTAAAGACCTTGACAAAGAAGGATATACTTATTCTGAGGTATGCATCAAGAATGAGGAAGCAAAGGGAGAACACAGGTTTTGTGCAAAATCCTTGGGATCATTAATGGGTTTTGCCATTTCAAAGCTGGGAAAGAACATTCAAGCACTTTCAAGTTCCTTTATCGATAAGCAAGATCAATACACTGTGCAAGGAGTGCAAAACCTTGGAGAGAAAGCAGTGATGTGTCATAGGCTCAATTTCAGAACTACAGTATTTTACTGCCATGAAATCCGTGAAACAACAGCTTTCATGGTTCCATTGGTGGCTGGTGATGGAACCAAAACTCAGGCACTTGCTGTTTGCCACTCAGATACTTCTGGAATGAATCATCAAATGCTTCATCAACTTATGGGAGTTGATCCTGGAACTAACCCTGTTTGTCATTTCCTTGGAAGCAAGGCCATTTTATGGGTACCCAATTTATCTGTGGACACTGCCTATCAGACCAACATGGTTGTTTAATTAGTC
>PYAF01001286.1:1779030-1789954 GCA_007407185.1 Glycine tomentella
TGATGGAACCAAAACTCAGGCACTTGCTGTTTGCCACTCAGATACTTCTGGAATGAATCATCAAATGCTTCATCAACTTATGGGAGTTGATCCTGGAACTAACCCTGTTTGTCATTTCCTTGGAAGCAAGGCCATTTTATGGGTACCCAATTTATCTGTGGACACTGCCTATCAGACCAACATGGTTGTTTAATTAGTCCATGCATCTGCATCTTTAGCACCATAAGATTATATATAAAATAAATTATGGTGTGTTATGTATGTATGTTGTGCAAGTGCTACCTTTTCTGGCTAGACATGGAACTTCACCTTTCTACGTACGTTTTCTGTTAGGAGCATCATCCTGTGATTAATTAGTGCATGTGCTTTGATGATGCTATGATGCAATGAATATGCAGTTTGCTTCTTTATTTTTCTAATATTTTCTTTTATCCTCTTTTCATAAGGACTTTCATTCTTCCACCGTGCTTGATTGTTGTCTCGATTATAACTAACTTCATGTTATTTTTAGGAAAATTAGTTAACATTATATAAAAGTTCGTACTGTATGCTTAGTAATAGTAGTAGAGAAATAAGGATGACGATGGAGCTACACTTTTGAGAACTTCGCAGTGGCAGCACCGATGCCATAGTCGTAGTATTTTGATGTCGAGCATTGTGCAATAATGCAATATTAATATAATTAACGTTGCTATTTAATTTTTCACTATATACATTTCATCGCTACCGCACCCATTTGTTTATGCAAACTGAGTGACTCTTGTAATATTAATTTAAATGCACGACACGTGAAACGACGCTAGGGGTATGCTAAGAGTTACTCTTGTATTAATTTATATAATTATACCATTTTTAGTTTGTGAATTGTAAAATGTAAAATTTTGTTTTTATATAATTAAAAATTTATTGACAAATAAATAATTTTTAATGTATAAATCATATTATAACTAAATTTGTAAGATATAAATGCATTAAAATACTTGTAAATTACTCGAAAAAACTTTTAAATAAATAAATTTCTGTTTATATTTACAATAAACATTTCAGATTTACAATAAAACTGAATATAAAAATAAAGATGATGTATATATTTAATTAAAAGTGATAGAAAGTTAAGAAGATAAAGTTAAAAGAAGGGTAACTTAATTAAGGTAGTTGATATAATTTTTTTTAGTTGTAAGAATAATATATACATCATCAAGTATATAGATAAAGATATCTACTTATGGTAGTTTGTAGTTATTAAGAGGAAAATATTTGTAATTTTTTAAAGGGTTACGGTAGGATTATTATAAATAATATTTTTATATTAAATGCATATCTAAAACTTAAATTTAAGATTATTGATTAATTTTTTTTTTTTACTCAAAGAAGGATATTTTCTTAGTTAATTAAATATGTAGATAGTATATGAAATGTATCTCTACGACAAGAGAAAATTGTAAACTTTACTATTCTAGTGTACAAATAGATTAGTTCCTTATTTCAGACAGAGTCCATATCGTCTCCTTCAAAACATCCCTCCATCCTCGATCTCTCTAGCAATTTTGTGGACCCTTGGATGTATATTTCATGATTGAGAGAAAAAAAAAAAGTATTTCTCTCTCAAGCTCATCTCAAAGAAAATTGTCCTGGCCGGCTTTTTGTAGTTTGCTGTGTAATATATAGAATTGACTATTCTTAATATGTTAAACTTGTGATTTATTTTAAACCTTAAATTAGAAAAATATAAAAGAATTATTTTTGAAATTATAAAAATATATTTTATATTTATATATTTCAAAAATATTACAATTGAAAATCTATATTTTATATATTAAAATAGTAAAAACTGAATATTGGTAATTACTAAAGTATTTTTTAAGTTAAATAAATAAAAACCAATTAATTAAATAAAAATTAATAATAGAGAGCAACTCTTAATTAATGTACAATTCATTGTTTTCCACCTTTTCTTAATTTATTATAAATAAAAGAAGACATTTTTAATATTTTATAATTTAATTTTTGTCAATAATATTGTTAACTTTTATTTTTTTTCTTTTGTTTCTTTCTTCGCTACAAATTAAAAGTGTTAAAGAGAACCATATTTGAAAATTGAAGAATTTAAGGTAAATTTTATATGGAATCTAGTCTTCTAAACATTCCTTTTCAAAATAAAATTAGCCTTCTGAACGTCCACTCATTTAAGTATAATATTTCAACTGCAAACAATCCAAACCTAGCACTATATATGTCATCATCCCTGCAGGAGTTGGGATCACAAATTTTCCGCTATCCCTCATTGGTTGCAAGGATGAGACTTCGTTGCTTAGTGATCTCCATTTCTGTTCTCTTCGCTGTAAGTGGTATATTTAGGGTTATGAAGCCTTTCATTTTCAGCTTTCATGCCCTTATATACTCTAACTACTTTTCTTACTTAAGTGTTCAGAAACTTAAACAACAAGTATAATAATCAACATTATATAAATGTTTTTAGTCACTGAAAAAATTAATTTTTAATCCTTGAAATCTCATTAAATAAATAAAAATAATGAGTTTAAACTTTTGTTCAAGAATTAAAAACTAAAATTTCTAAATGTTTAGAAATTTTGACTAGTCAAACAAAAGTTTAAAGATTAAAAATCTTAATGAAAAAAAGTTAATGGATCTTGACCAATTAAATAAAAGTTTAAGGATTAAAAATAAAATTTCAGAAAAATTTAATTAACCCCTTTTTTATGAAAATTTATTTTGGTACATTTATTTCTTTTTTCTTGTTACAACTTGTAGTCTTGCCAGGATTGAGAAATAAAGGAGAGAGGTGTAAGTGTTAGTGACGAATGATTTTGTTATTAGTACTTGCTAGACAAAGTGAGGGGATATGACCACGTGTGTATTTATTCGTGAATGAGAGGTTGAAATTCAAATTGCACTCTTTTGTTGTAAGCATGATTATCAAATTCTTGATTTAAATCATAGAATCTTTCAATTTTACGAGTTTATTACTCCTCTACGAGTTAATTCGGACTTAGACTCATTTTGGAGTATAATCGCGATTCTACTACGTTTTCGCGAGTCTGCTGAGTTTAGGAACGACGTCGTTTCGAATATCAATTTTTTCGTATTTGGGCTAGATTGATAGTAGATTTGCTTCCTACACCCCTTTTTGCTTACTTTACACCTTTTGACTCATTTTTTATATTAAAATTGGACTTTTATTTTAATTTAAGTGATTTCTATTTACATTTTTTATTTATTAATACACTTTACTTGTGTTATCAACTTTAATACTTCAATTGTTATTTTAAATTTTTTAGTATCCCTTATTTATAATTGTACTCATTTAATTTGACAAAATTAGTTATGTCATTGTTTCATATTTATATATAGGTAATTTACTTTTTTTTTTTTGAAGTAGACTCTTAAAATTTTACGATTCGATTCTACGAGGCTTCCACAATTCTACCTAGAGTCGCGATTCTGACAATCTTGGTTGTAAGTGAGGGAGAGTTACATTTGTGGTGGATAGTAAGAGCCACAAAGGATTTTGAAAATGAAGAATAAAATAGGAAGGGTATCTATCAACAACAAGTAATTGGTCTATGTGCTATCGATTTTCTAAAGATCTTGGATTTGAACTTTTTGAATAAAAAAATGTAATTGAAAGGAAAGATTCATTGGTGGATACTTTCCACAAATGTTACCATGATCCTAAAAAAATAAGAAGGGTATATAGGAGAATGTATTGAAAAAAGGGGATGGAGTGCATTTATTAATAAAGAGGATGTAAATATCAACTGCCCAAGCGGCCTATAAAATCACGAGGCCTTCCTATATCCATATATCAACAAGCCACGTATAAATTTGAGAAATAGTATGATAGAGACAAAAAAAAAGATAAAATCTCACGTCTCTTTAAAGATCTTCGGAGTTTATTTTTTTTGTAATTGAAAAAATGAATGGGATAGATGAATTTGATCAGTAGATTAGTAGGATTCACTAATATATCAGAAATCAAAGCACTGACATACTACCAATGACATACAATTTTTGCATTTAAATTCCATTGTGTGCATCAAAGTATAGTGCTAAAGGTCCAGAATGTATTAGTTGTAGTGAGGTAAATACTAAAATAGTCCACTACCGAGGCTCTAACATGGTAACACTTATATCATTGGTGGAAGAAAACTGGTGCTTGGTAGAGGAATCTGCTTCAAGAAAAACTTGTCATTCTCCTTAAGGAAAGCAGGCTCCTTAGGTTGAGGCAAGGCACTCTCACAGCTCAACATCACTACCACAGTTGACATACTTGGCCTATCCTCAGGGTGTTGAACACACAGAAGACCGACATGGATGCAACGCAATGCTTCCAATAGAACAGACGAATTCTCCATGCATGAATCAATCATGTTCAAAGGTCTGCTTTCTCTCCAAAATCTCCATGCCTAAAATGCGTAAAAGATTTGTCAAGGTTTTATTTTTATTTATTTTTACTTGTAACGTAGAAGGAAACATGTCCTTTTCAGTTTTCACTTGTCCAATAAGGTTTATGCTGCTGTTTGAATGGGAAAATCCTCGGTTCTTCTTTCCACTTACTATCTCCAGCATTAGTACACCAAAGCTGAAGACATCAGATTTCACTGAGAATAGACCATATATGGCATATTCAGGTGCCATGTAACCACAGAAGAAAATCATTGAAAATATGGTTTAGAAGTTTAGAAAATCAATGAGTAGTGGTAGATGTTGATTACAAACTATGTTGTGATATTAACTTACTATGTTCCTACCACCCTCCTTGTGTTTCCATCAATCTGATCTCCCCCAAAAGTCCTAGCCATGCCAAAGTCTGATATTTTTGGGTTGAACTCATGGTCAAGTAGGACATTACTTGCTTTAATGTCTCTATGTATTATCCTCAACCTAGAATCTTGATGAAGATACAAAAGTCCTCGTGCAATTAACCAATTAATGTTCAAACGCTTAGGCCAATCTAGAAATTTTCCTTTTGCATGATCTGCAAAATTAAGAATATTGATAACTCATTCCCGGGAAACATAGAAATAATTGAAGTAAAAAGACAGAAAAGGGCAATGGGAAGGTGAAAATGAAGGAGGAGAATTCTAAAAGAAAATGGAAATAAAATTGCTTAAGATGTGAAGAGATCAGAACCAAAATTAAAGAAGTGTAGGCTTTTGTTAGGCATGTATAGATAAGCATCTTCTCCTCTCCTTCAATGCAACAACCAAGAAGCTTAACTAGGTTCCGATGCTGAAACTTGGCAATCAATATGACTTCATTCTTAAATTCATTAAACCCTCGTCCAGAACTTTGTGAGAGCCTTTTCACAGCAATTTCTTGTCCATCCGCTAGGGTACCTATAATGTCTCACACATAAGCAACATATAAATATTGTTAATAAGATGAATTCAAAGTTTTTATCTTCATCAGGGAAATATGCTTCATAATTACCATGTATACGGCCCCAAATCCACCTTCTTCAAGCTTGTGGTTAATTGAGAAGCCATCAGTAGCTTTGACAATTGCAGCAAGGTCAACTAAAGGAAGCTCAAGGTCTTCTTTAATATCCTCCTCCATCAAGTTGTTACCTGATTCACAAGCTAAAAAGACACAATAACATGCCATTAAACTACAGCACCAGCACATTACCAAAAATTTCTTTAGAAAAAATGCAGAATCATTGAGGTTTTTGTCCATCAAGAGAATTGAGAATATACGCTTCTTGCTGTGCTCGTTAGTGACAACTGACAACAAAGCACAAGAAAAACTTGTTCCTAGCATCAAGTTAAAATTTACAACCACCAAAAGAAGAAGAAAAAAAGAAGGAAAATTTGCGAATGTTTAGACTGTGGTAAGGCTCTTGCTTAGTACTATTAACAAGTGCATGAGTGCTTGACTAGCTACACCTGTGCATTGTAATTTGGTTGTAAATATGTCAAGGTGGGGGAACATGTCATGTAATGGCCTTAACACCAGGGCCACCAAATAATAATAACAACAGAATTTAAAATTTTAAGTACACTCACTAAATACATTAAAAATTTGATATTCTTATTTTGTATATCACTAGCAAGTCCTTGAAATGAACATAAGAGTAAGAAAGCTACCTCTAAACCTTTTCATTATCTTGCCAACGTTGTACAAAACAAGAATGATTGTAAGAAGTGAGGCAACGATGATGATTATTGTCACCGCCTTCAACCTATGTTTTTCATTCACAGCTTCAAGATTTATACAGAAACGAGGAAGCACTCAGTTAAGAATCAATGTAAAAAGTTATGACAAAAGCAGAGCAAATACAGTAGAACAAAATCATTTAAAAAGCATCCTGAAGACTCAATCAATTACTTGAGAGAGATCAAATCAAGACCTTCCTGATTCTGAAATTTTAGTTCTAACATATAGATCCGGACCACCGCCAGAAAACTCTCTGATATCCCTGAGATCACCAAACCGCATCAAACAATCACTCCCTCCTCCTCTAACATCTGAATTTGCATAAGCTTTACATGAGCAATTCTCCAAGCATTTATCCCTGCACTCATTGAATCCAGTACATCATGTCCCAGTTCCCCAGCGATCTCGGTCTAAACCCACTTAAACACTGGCACACCGGAGAATCACCAATTACACAATTCCCATTTGGTCCACAAAGATTGTAGGAGTCACAGTTATCTCTAGGAACAGATGCATAAAGCCTCCAACTTTGGGCCTCTTCAATCCATATGTACCTTTGGCGAGTGGAAATGGTTTGGTTCATAACAATCCTTGAGGCCAAAGACTCATACCTGAGGCTGTATGTGTAGTGCACCTCATCCTTGTTGAAAACAAACTTGAATTCAGAAACTGGATTTGCCTTCAATTCCGGGGCACCACTGAATCCAAGACCATTCAAATGACCACCCCGGTAAAACTCCCTTGTCCCCTTCCACATCATCACTTGAGGAAAACCTTCAAGAGAGATACCCCAAGTGAAATCCCCTGGTGTTGGATCATCCCAGTTCTTCCAAGCCTATACGTGTCGCTCGAGGCCGGTTCTTAAGTCCGAACCCAGCTTCATTTCCGGTAAAAGTGTATCAGAAGGGTAGTCAAAGCTTTGCCACAAGTAGTTTTCAGGATCTTGGCCTCTCTCATCTCTCCCTACCAAATTCCCAGAGTTTAAGAGCTGAACAAATGGGATTCAGAACCTTCTTTCTCGAGTTCGCAGACCAAGCCACAACACCATTATGGTTAACTAATTCAAGATTCCCCTCACTGTTTATATTCAACATGCTAGAGTTGCCTTTGATAGGATTGTTTCTGTTGGTAACCCACACGAAAGTCTTCACTGGTATTGACTTGTACCATATCCCCAAGTAAAGTTCTGCAGCACTTCCTGAACTGAAGAAACCCAATTCAAAAAACCAAGGTCTTGCCTTCAGAAAGTGATTGGAATTGAGATATAGAGTCATCTGCAATAGAGGTGCAGAAAAAGAAAAAACAGAATCTCAGTAAGGAGGAACATGAGAAGAAGGTTTTTCATTGCTTGAAAGTCCTGAAGCCCTGTGCTTTCACTGAACCACTGAGTTTTTTTTTGTGTGTCTGAAAGGTGAAGAGAGAATGAACGTTACACCGTGGAACTCATGGTTTCAGTGTTGTGGACTTTGGTTGCATGTGTGATGTCACCCCACAAGATGGAACCGTCTGTGTTCACTAAAAAAATGAAACCTGACTATAACGGCTGCTGAAAATTTCCACAATTTCTTGTGTGGCAGGAACTTTTAGTGTGTGTTTGGTTTATTAATTTTCTAGTTTCCAATGCACATTTAACGGAAATCCCACTCTCAAAAGGCATTTACGTTGAAACAACAAACACACCTGTAGAAGTTTGTGTCAAATTTTCTTTGTACAGGCAATTACAGGTTTTAGACAGGAATATAAGAGTATCTCTTTTGATAGTCCTCATGTCCTGTCAATGGCAAGTGTGTAAGGTTTCGAATTACAGTAACAGTTTTGTCACGATCTTTGATATTATGAACTAATGGATATGAATTAATGTTTTGGGTTGAGTTCTCCTCCTGTACTTCAATCATAATAATTGGTGTTTTTATTGATACTTGAACTATGGAAAAGACTATTTATATACTGGATTTCTTGGAGGTTGTCAAAGGATTGAACAAGATGTGAGTTATGATAAACTCCTTTATATTTTCCTTTGATTCCTATATATTCATAAAAAGATTAGGCTGAAATCGGAATAATTTTTTTTATATGGTACTTAATCATGAGGTTATCCCACCTAATGAATTGGTCTTTTGGGCTAAATGTTCCAAAATCTTTAACACAGCAGTCATGGATGTTTCTTAAAACCTTGCAAGTAGGTAATCTTGTAGTCTGACAAACGCATGGTGAAAATCAAAATTCGTGACACGCTAAGTTGACACTTTTTCAAACTGAAAAGAACAGGTCATTAAGGATGATAATGACTTTTTTGTTCTATAATGTACAGCCTGCATCTCATTGAGTCACTTCCTTGTCAATTTATTCTAACTCATTCCATCCTAGGCAAATTGAAGCATGAATCAAAATAGAATATACTAATATAATATGAATGGACATATCCTGGTATTGCCTCTTATCCTAGATTCATAAACACTGTCTCTATGCTACCTTACATTCATGTTTGAAGGTTAAAGTATTAGTTCCTTTCAGAAACACAAAGGGCTATCAGGTAAATGCATATATGCCTAGTGCATCAAAAATTCAAATCACTATGTCAGGACTAAGTCTAAGTCCTTAAAAAACAGGTCAACCAAGGGCCTATTTGAGCTGCCAGAGTCCACACACGAGCTTTTCAGTCCTCCAAACCATAGTTTTAGAAAACGATATTTCACCTAAAGATGAATATTGAGCAACTTGTGGGAAAAAAAACTTGCATTTTGGTCCTCTGGTTAGTTTTCTCCACTTTATTAGCTTGTCTAAGCCAATTGAGTTGAACCCTATTTAAGGTGGCCGACAATGTGGGACTAAATCACAACCAGTTCACAATAAAGTTTGTTCAATGCTGGACTAAGAATTGCATAATCCAATCATCAATTATTTACAACAGAAAAAGAAAATTGGAAACAAATTGCAAAAAAAAGAAGGTTAACTAGCATTTGTGCATAATAATTGAATTAAACTTGAGAATATTTAGGAAGGAGGAGGAAGTATCAAATTAAGCAATTTTGCCATTTCATTTTTTTTTCTTTCAATTTTCTTACACAAGTATATGACAGATAGCCCAAAATGGCAAATGAATGAAAAGGGTAAAGGAGAAAAAAAAATAAAAAAGTTAGAAATAATCTTTAAGCTCTTGTTGAAGGACTTGTTCAAGCCACATCTTTGAGCCCTCCATCAATTCAGGGCTGAGTCTGAACATCAAAACACAGAACTCCAACTGATTGAGAGCACCATCACCATCAAAGTCACCTTCCAAAACCATGGACCGAAGATCTTCATCACTAAGACCCTGAAGACCAAGCAAAGCAGAGTTCCTTTTGAGGCTCTCAAAGGTGATGACCCCTTTATCAGAATCCTTCAACAGATTGAACCCATTGCAAAGTTCATCAATTAGGCCATCCCCACCAAGCTTGTTGGCCATCACAGGTAAGTAGTCTTGGAAGTTTTGTTGTGCAGCCATAGTGGAGAAAACAAAGAGCAAAGAGAGTAGTGAGAGTATGAGAGAGAGAATTGATGTGTTGATGAATGAGATTATGATGAGGGTGGTGAAGGGAACATGGTTGTATATATAATAAAGATGAAGAGAGGAATGTGGGGTGGGATTTTCCACGAAGGAGAGGGCATAGATAGATTCATTGAAGACAACTAAGCAACAGAGAGGAACAAACTCGGTCAGACACACACGGTTTTACTTTGGAGTTTGGTTCGAGTGGACTTTCGTGGAAGTTGTCAAAAGGGTAGAACCGTCCACTACCAACAGTACCATTTTACTATAATGCACTTTAGTAGCTTCATTGCAGGTTTCACATTTTTTTTCTTGGTTTAATATTTTGAATTATTTGAGATTTTTTAATCAAGTTTCTAATTTTTAAAAATAAAATAAAATTGGGTTCTCATTTTCTGTAATTTTTCAATTGGGTCTTTCAAATTAATAACTGTCACAAATAATTAGTTTTTACAATTTTAACTTTCATAAATTAACTTTGAGAACCCAGTTATAAATAGTGTAGAAAATTAAGATCTCAATTGCAATTTTTTTTTTCAATTTAAAAAGCTAAATAAAAATTTATGGTATTTTTGATAGAGGTGAAATGAAGTGAAAAAACATATTTCTACACTGATTTAATTTAAATATTTCTTTTTTCTTTTCAATTTTATTTTATTTCATTTCATTCTATAACGAGATTGTTACGGACCAATTAAAACTTTGTAGATTTTGAGAAGTTCGGTCTCGACTGGCTGTTGACTGCGGCTGCGTAAATGATATTTATAAGTTATATTTTAATATAAAAATGTGCTTATTCTCAATGAGTATTACTTCAATTAATTTTGGTTAAAATAATAATTATTTTTTTTTGAAAATTTTAATTTTTTATAATTTTATTTGCCACTTAAAAATAACGATCATGTAATATGTATGTAATCACATTACATTGTATTTTAACTTGAAATAATTGTTAATGTTTTTTCGATCCATTAAATAATTGTTAATATATTATAATTAGATGCATGACGCATTATTGTAAACAAAGAAAATGATAATGGTGATTATTTTTTAACAATCTTAAAATTTGTGAATACTAGTGATGAAAAAAAAATTGAAGGATCAAAATCAAATATATTTATACTCAAATAAACTAAACATATTTTAAAATATTTATTTTATTTTAGATAAAAAAAGTTATATTTGTTTCTCTCTCTTATATTTTGTAGAAAAATT
>PYAF01001286.1:1790054-1817117 GCA_007407185.1 Glycine tomentella
TCATCTTTGTAATCCTACTTTTATAGTGGAAGTTTTTCTGGGCCAGTGCCCCGTGGTTTTTACTTCTCACATTGAGGAGGTTTTCCACGTTAAAAATTGTTGTGTGTTCTCTGGGTGATATTTTTCTGCTTCTTTATTTTTCACCTCCTCAAAGGTTCATTCCGCTTCCGCTAACAAGAGGTTGCTACCAACCCAACACGATTCTCAGTCATCTCTTTTACCATTCTCTTCTCTGTAAGTGCTTTGGTGCTCAGAAGCCTTAGATTTTCTATTTTGCGTGTCTTCATCAACTCTTGCTAATTAACTAGTTTTTCATAAGTGTTCAGAAACTTAAACAACAATTATAAATGCTCATCCATTTCACATACTAAAAGCTATCCACCCTATATTTTTGTCAATAAAAAAGAATTTCATTAAAAGAGAAAAAAAAGAAATGAACGATATATAGCACAAGAAATGCAAAGGTTCACCTACAGATAACAATCTGACACACGTATAACATCTGAAAACAACTATATATGTGGGATATACATTAATGTGGCTCTATTTATATTTATATATATATATATATATATGTTTCCATTTGTCAATACAACGATATTGTTAAGAAATGATACTTATATATATATGTGAATATTTCTGTGGCAGCTTGCTCTTGCAGGAGAGAGCCATGCCCATGCATCGCTACCTGAGGAAGATTATTGGCAAGCTGTCTGGCCAAACACTCCCATTCCCACTTCTCTGCGAGAGCTTCTAAAGCCTCTCCCTGCGGGTTAATTGATTAATTTTATGAATTATCAATTCTAGATTATTGATTCTTGAACATGAGTTCTTGCCTTCCTATCATGCCTTGGCAAGATAGAAGGTTAATTAGGTATGGTAGTGTAACAAAGTAGCAAAGATGAAATTTAAAAGGAAAATGCTCAAAGGTACGGTCACCCAAAAAATTGGGGTAGAGCCCCTGAAGGGACATAAAAAAAGAAAAAAGAAGAAGGATGAGAGAGAGATAGAAAGAGAAGTAACCCATGTGATATAAGTGACGTGAATAGAAAAGAACAAACAAAAATAAGGTGAAAAAAATGAAAAAGAAAACAAATACTCTGCAGCGTCCTGTTTATAAGACCTAAATAATTAGAAGTGTTGTTTAGTTCTTTTTATAAAACTCATGTTTCTTGCTTTAATTTTTTTAGACTAAAATATCCTAATTACAAGAGAAGCTATAATGATAAATAAATAATTAAAAGAAAGAAAATAACGTTGAGTATTAATAACAATGAAAGTTTTGAAGAAAAAAAAAAAACCTATGAAACATAAACTCTGACACAAACACAAGATATAATGTCACAACAAATGTTTAAAATATAGATCACGGGAACACCGAACACTGCACATACATAGGCTGCACATACATAGGTAACAAAAGACTCTAATGAAATAAAATATGAGTAACAGTTAATAAAATACTTAAATTCAATTCACTAAAAAATCTAAGTTTATTATATATTCATCTTTTTAAATTAATTTTTGTTTATATTTTATATTATATTTTAAGCAGACTTTTTTAAATGTTAAAAATAAATAATTTTTTAATGATATTAATGCGTGTTTATCTATATGAAAGTGTTGTTTCAAGTATATGGATTATGTTTAAGTGTAACTTAAATGTTCAGGTCAACAAAATATAACTTTTTAGTTAAACACCTATTTAATTAGAAGTGTCAAACAAACTTAGAACACGTGTTGTATTGGAAGCGTGTCTAGGGACACTTCAAACAAAAGAAATGTCACTAATTCATAGTTTAAGACATATATTGCTTTCAAGTAAATTAATTACTTTGTTGGAGATGCTATAAATAGGCTTAGAATCAATATATATTTATAAATATGCAAAGAAAAATTGATTTATTTTCGATAATTAAAATACAGGTGTTGAAATCGATGATATGCCTTTGCAAATTGATGATACACAGTACCCGAAAACCTTCTTCTATAAAGAAGACCTTCATCCAGGCAAAACAATGAAAGTACAATTCAGCAAGCGTCCCTATGCACAACCTTATGGTGTATATTTTTATATGAGGGAAATTAAAGACCTCGACAAAGAAGGATATACTTATTCTGAGGTATGCATCAAGAATCAGGAAGCAAAGGGAGAACACAGGTTTTGTGCAAAATCCTTGGGATCATTAATGGGTTTTGCCATTTCAAAGCTGGGAAAGAACATTCAAGCACTTTCAAGTTCCTTTATCGATAAGCAAGATCAATACACTGTGCAAGGAGTGCAAAACCTTGGAGAGAAAGCAGTGATGTGTCATAGGCTCAATTTCAGAACTACAGTATTTTACTGCCATGAATTCCGTGAAACAACAGCTTTCATGGTTCCATTGGAGGCTGGTGATGGAACCAAAACTCAGGCACTTGCTGTTTGCCACTCAGATACTTCTGGAATGAATCATCAAATGCTTCATCAAATTATGGGAGTTGATCCTGGAACTAACCCTGTTTGTCATTTCCTTGGAAGCAAGGCCATTTTATGGGTACCCAATTTATCTGTGGACACTGCCTATCAGACCAACATGGTTGTTTAATTAGTCCATGCATCTGCATCTTTAGCACCATAAGATTATATATAAAATAAATTATGGTGTGTTATGTATGTATGTTGTGCAAGTACTACCTTTTGTGGCTAGACCTGGAACTTCACCTTTCTACGTACGTTTGCTGTTAGGAGCATCATCCTGTGATTAATTAGTGCATGTGTGCTTTGATGATGCTATGATGCAATGAATATGCAGTTTGCTTTTTTAATTTTCTAATTAATATTTTCTTTATCCTCTTTTCATAAGGACTTTCATTCTTCCACCGTGCTTGATTGTTGTCTCGATTATAACTAACTTCATGTTATTTTTAGGAAAATTAGTTAACGTTATATATATAAAACTTCGTATTGTATGCTTAGTAATAGTAGTAGAGAAATAAGGATACACTTTTGAGAACTTCGCAGTGGCAGCACCGATGCCATAGTCGTAGTATTTTGATGTCGAGCATTGTGCAAATAATGCAATATTAATATAATTAACGTTGCTATTTAATTTTTCACTACATACATTTCTTCGCTACCGCACCCATTTGTTTATGCAAACTGAGTGACTCTTGTAATATTAATTTAAATGCAGGACACGTGAAACGACGCTAAGGGTATGCTAAGAGTTACTCTTCTATTAATTTATATAATTATAAATTTTTTAGTATGTGAATTGTAAAATGTAAAAAATTGTTTTTATATAATTAGAAATTTATTGACAAATAAATAATTTTTAATGTATAAATCATATTATAACTAAATTTGTAAGATATAAATGCTTTAAAATACTTGTAAATTACTCAAAAAAAACTTTTAAATAAATAAATTTATGTTTATATTTACAATAAACATTTCAGATTTACAATAAAACTGAATATAAAAATAAAGATAAAATAGGGTATATTAAAAGTGATAGAAAGTTAAGAAGATAAAGTTAAAAGAAGGGTAACTTAAATAAGGTAGTTGATATAAATTTTTTTTTAGTTGTAAGAATAATGTGAAATATATACATCATTAAGTATATAGATAAAGATATCTACTTATGGTAGTTTGTAGTTATTAAGAGGAAAATATTTGTAATTTTTTAAAGTTACTGTAGGTTAGGTAGGATTATTATAAATAATATTTTTATAGTAAATGCATATCTAAAACTTAAATTTAAGATTATTGATTAATTTTTTTTACTCAAAGAAGGATATTTTCTTAGTTAAATATGTAGATAGTATATGAAATGTATCTCTACGACAAGAGAAAATTGTAAACTTTACTATTCTAGTGTACAAATAGATTAGTTCCTTATTTCAGACAGAGTCCATATCGTCTCCTTCAAAACATCCCTCCATCCTCGATCTCTCTAGCAATTTTGTGGACCCTTGGATATATATATATATATATATATATATATATATATATATATATATATTTCATGATTGAGAAAAAAAATATATTTCTCTCTCAAGCTCATCTCAAAGAAAATTGTCCTGGCCGGCTTTTTGTAGTTTGCTATGTAATATATAGAATTGACTATTCTTAATATGTTAAACTTGTGATTTATTTTAAACCTTAAATTAGAAAAATATAAAAGAATTATTTTTGAAATTATAAAAATATATTTTATATTTTAAATATTTCAAAAATATTAAAATTGAAAATCTACAATTTATATATTAAAATATATAGGGGTTACATTTAAGAAAAGTAGTTAGAGTATAAATGTTTTTAGTTCCTGAAAAAATTAATTTTTAATCCTTGAAATCTCATTAAATAAGTAAAAATAATGAATTTAAACTTTTGTTCAAGAATTAAAAATTAAAAATTCTAAAAATTTAGGAATTTTGACTAGTCAAACAAAAGTTTAAAGATTAAAAATCTTAATGAAAAAAGTTAAGGGATCTTGACCAATTAAATAAAAGTTTAAGGATTAAAAATAAAATTTCAGAAAATTTTAATTAGCCCCTTTTTTTATGAAAATTTATTTTGGTACATTTATTTCTTTTTTCTTGTTACAACTTGTAGTCTTGCCAGGATTGAGAAATATAGGAGAGAGGTGTAAGTGTTAGTGAGGAATGATTTTGTTATTAGTACTTTGCTAGACAAAGTGAGGGGATATGACCCAGTGTGTATTTATTCGTGAATGAGAGGTTGAAATTCAAATTGCACCCTTTTGCTGTAAGTGAGGGAGAGTTACATTTGTGATGGATAGTAAGAGCGAGAAAGGAATTTGAAAATGAAGAATAAAATAGGAAGGGTATCTATCAACAACAAGTAGTTGGTCTATGTGATATGGATTTTCTTAAGATCTTGAATTTGAACTTTTTGAATAAAAAAATGTAATTGAAAGAAAAGATTTGTTGGTGGATACTTTCCACAAATGTTACCATGATCCTAAAAAAATAAGAAGGGTATATAGGAGAATGTATTGAAAAAAGGCGATGGAGTGCATTTATTAATAAAGAGGATGTAAATATCAACTGCCCAAGAACGGAGCCTATAAAATCACGAGGCCTTCCTATATCCATATATCAACAACTTACGTATAAATTTGAGAAATAGTATGACAAAAAAAGGTAAAATCTCACGTCTCTTTAAAGATCTTCGGAGTTTATTTTTTTCTTAATGTAATTGAAAAAAAAATGAATGGGATAGATGAATTTGATCAGTACGATTAGTAGGATTCACTAATATATCAGAAATCAAAGCACTGACATACAATTTTTGCATCTAAATTCCATTGTGTGCATCAAAGTATTGTGCTAAAGGTCCAGAATGTATTAGTTGTAGTGAGGTAAATACCAAAATAGTCCACTATCGAGGCTCTAACATGGTAACACTTATATCATTGTTGGAAGAAAACTAGTGCTTGGTAGAGGAATCTGCTTCAAGAAAAAACTTGTCATTCTCCATAAGGAAAGCAAGCTCCTTAGGTTGAGGCAAGGCACTTTCACAGCTCAACATCACTACCACAGTTGACATACTTCGCCTATCCTCAGGATGGTGTTGAACACATAGAAGACCCACATGGATGCAACGCAATGCTTCCGATAGAACAGATGAATTCTCCATGCATGAGTCAATCATGTTCAAAGGTCTGCTTTCTCTCCAAAATCTCCATGCCTAAAATGCGTAAAAGATTTGTCAAGGTTTTATTTTTATTTATTTTTACTTGTAACGTAAAAGGAAACATGTCCTTTTCAGTTTTCACTTACTTGTCCAATAAGGTTTATGCTGTTGTTTGAATGGGAAAATCCTCGGTTTTTCTTTTCACTTACTATCTCCAGCATTAGTACACCAAAGCTGAAGACATCAGATTTCACTGAGAATAGACCATATATGGCATATTCAGGTGCCATGTAACCACAGAAGAAAATCATTGAAAATATGGTTTAGAAGTTTAGAAAATCAATGAGTAGTGGTAGATGTTGATTACAAACTATGTTGTGATATTAACTTACTATGTTCCTACCACCCTCCTTGTGTTTCCATCAATCTGATCTCCCCCAAAAGTCCTAGCCATGCCAAAGTCTGATATTTTTGGGTTGAACTCATGGTCAAGTAGGACATTACTTGCTTTAATGTCTCTATGTATTATCCTCAACCTAGAATCTTGATGAAGATACAAAAGTCCTCGCGCAATTCAACAAATAATGTTCAAACGCTTAGGCCAATCTAGAACTTTTCCTTTTGCAAGATCTGCAAAATTAAGAATATTGCTAACTCATTCCCGGGAAACATAGAAATAATTGAAACTAAAAACACAGAAAAGGGCAATGGGAAGGTGAAAATGAAGGAGGATAATTCTAAAAGAAAATGGAAATAAAATTGCTTAAGATGTGAAGAGATCAGAACCAAAATTAAAGAAGTGTAGGCTTTTGTTAGGCATGTATTCATAGATAAGCATCTTCTCCTGTCCTTCAATGCAACAACCAAGAAGCTTAACTAGGTTCCGATGCTGAAACTTGGCAATCAATATGACTTCATTCTTAAATTCATTAAACCCTCGTCCAGAACTTTGTGAGAACCTTTTCACAGCAATTTCTTGTCCATCCGCTAGGGTACCCTATAATGTCTCACACATAAAGCAACATATAAATATTGTTAATAAGATGAATTCAAAGTTTTTATCTTCATCAGGGAAATATGCTGCATAATTACCATGTATACGGCCCCAAATCCACCTTTCAAGCTTGTGGTTAATTGAGAAGCCATCAGTAGCTTTGACAATTGCAGCAAGGTCAACTAAAGGAAGCTCAACGTCTTCTTTAATATTCTCCTCCATCAAGTTGTTACCTGATTCACAAGCTAAAAAGACACAATAACATGCCATTAAACTACAGCACCAGCACATAACCAAAAAAATTTCTTTAGAAAAAATGCAGAATCATTGAGGTTTTAGTCCATCAATAGAATCGAGAATATACGCTTCTTGCTGTGCTCGTTAGTGACAACTGACAACAAACCACAAGAACAACTTGTTCCTAGCATCAAGTTAAAATTTACAACCACCAAAAGAATAAAAACAAAAGAAGGAAAATTTGCGAATGGATGTTTAGACTGTGGTAAGGCTCTTGCTTAGTACTATTAACACGAGCTTGAGTGCTCGACTAGCTACACCTGTGCATTGTAATTTGGTTGTAAATATGTCAAGGTGGGGGAACATGTCATGTAATGGCCTTAACACCAGGGCCACCAAATAATAATAACAGAATGTAAAATTTTAAGTACATTCACTAAATACATTAAAAATTCGATATTCTTATTCTGTATATCACTAGCACGTCCTTGAAATGAACATAAGAGTAAGAAAGCTACCTTTAAATTTTTCATTCTCTTGCCAACGTTGTACAAAACAAGAATGATTGTAAGAACTGAGGCAACGATGAGGATTATTGCAACCGCTTTCAACCTATGTTTTTGTTTCACAGCTTCAGGATTTATACGGAAACGAGGAAGCACTCAGTTAAGAATCATTGCAAAAAGTTATGACAAAAGCAGAGTAAATAGAGTAAAACAAAATCATTTAGCATCCTGAATGACTCAATACTTAATCAATTGCTTGAGAGAGATCAAGTCAAGACCTTCCTGATTCTGAAATTTTAGTTCTAACATATAGATCCGGACCTCCGCCAGAAAACTCTGATATCCCTGAGATCACCAAACCACATCAAACAACCACTCCCTCCTCCTCTAACATCTGAATTTGCATAAGCTTTACATGAGCAATTCTCCAAGCATTTATCCCTGCACTCATTGACCCAAGAATGTGAAGTATCTGGAGCTTTCAGCCCACTAAATTTCACAAACCCGTGTTTCCTCCTTTCCTCACAGTTCCATTCTTCAGTAAGAAAACATCCTTGAATCCAGTACATGATGTCCCAGTTCCCCAGCGATCTCGGTCTAAACCCGCTTAAACACTGGCACACCGGAGAATCACCAATTACACAATTCCCATTTGGTCCACAAAGATTCTAGGAGTCACAGTTATCTCTAGGAACAGATGCATAAAGCCTCAAACTTTGGGCCTCTTCAATCCTTATGTACCTTTGGCGAGTGGAAACGGTTTGGTTAATAACAATCCTTCAGATCAAAGACTCATACGTGATGTTGGATTTAGACTTAAATCAACCAGTGTGAGAAATTTCGTGGAGGAATAAAGTTTTATATAAATTTAGAGTTAGATTTGAGAAAAGTCTGATTTAGAGTTAAATAAATAATTGAGTGAGAAAATTCGTAGAAAAATAAGGTTTCATATAAATCTAGAATTAAATTTGAGAAAAATCTGGTTTAAAGTTAAATCAACGATTGAGTAAAAAATTTTGTGGAAAAAACAAGGTTTCATATAAATTTAGAGTTAGATTTGGAAAAAGTATGCTTTAAAATTAAATCAACAATTGAGTGAGAAATTTTGTGGAGGAATAATGTTTCATACAAATGAGTTAGATTTGAAAAAAGTCTAATTTAGAATTAAATAAAGAATTGAGTGAAAAACTTTATAAAGTACTAAGATTTAAAAAAAAGTCATACAAATCTAAAATTAAATTTGAGATTGACATGATATCGACTCTTTAAATAATAAAGTGTTATTTATTAAATTAGATTGAGTGATCCACTTGAAATGATTGTTTTCTCTTATGAAATCTAAGTTTTTATTCTATTAAGATTTTGTATTTTGTCATCTTTATAACCTAATTATCTATTTTATAACTTTGAGATTTTTATTGAAATCCTCTCTTCTTGAATTCATCTTGAATCAACACCTATGTGTAATACACGTCATCCTTGTTGGAAATAAACTTGAATTCAAAAACTGGATTTGCCTTCAATTCCGGGGCACCACTGAATCCAAGACCATTCAAATGACCACCCCGGTAAAACTCCCTTGTCCCCTTCCACATCATCACTTGAGGAAAACCTTCAAGCGAGATACACCAAGTGAAATCCCCCGGTGATGGATCATCCCAGTTCTTCCAAGCGGATACGCTTCGCTCGAGGCCGGTTCTTAAGTCCCAACCCAGCTTCATTTCCGGTAAAAGGGTATCAGAAGGGTAGTCAAAGCTTTGCCACAAGTAGTTTTCAGGATCTTGGTCTCTCTCATCTCTCACTACCAAATTCCCAGAGTTTAAGAGCTGAACAATGGGATTCAGAACCTTCTTTTCTTTCTCGAGTTCGCCGACCAAGCCACAACACCATTATGGTTAAGTAACTCAAGATTCCCCTCACTGTTTATATGCAACATGCTAGAGTTGCCTTTGATAGTGTTGTTTCTGTTGGCAACCCATACGACAGTCTTCACTGGTATTGACTTGTACCATATCCCTAAGTAAAGTTCTGCAGCACTTCCTGAACTTCAGAAACCCAATTCAAAAGTACCCTCTTCAGAAACCAAGGTCTTGCCTTCAGAAAGTGATTGAAATTGAGATATAGAGTCATCTGCAACAGAGGTGTAGAAAAAGAAAAAACAGAATCTCAGTAAGGAGGAACATGAGAAGGTTTTTCATTGCTTGAAAGTCCTGAAGCTCTGTGCTTTCACTGAACCATTGAGTTTTTTTTTTGTGTCTGAAAAGTGAAGAGGAGAATGAGCGTTACACCGTGGAACTCTTGGTTTCAGTGTTGTGGACTTTGGTTGCATGTGCGATCTCACCCCAGAAGATGCAACCGTCTGTGTTCACTAAAAAAATGAAACCTGACTATAGCGGCTGCTGAAAATTTCCACAATTTCTTGTATGGCAGGAACTTTTAGTGTGTTTGGTTTTTTAATTTTCCAGTTTCCAGTGCACATTTAACGGAAATCCCACTCTCAAAAGGCATTTACGTTGAAACAACAAACACACCTTTAGAAGTTTGTGTCAAATTTTCTTTGTACTGGTAATTACAGGTTTTAGACAGGAATATAAGAGTGCCTCTTTTGATAGTCCTCATGTCCTGTCAATGGCAAGTGTGTAAGGTTTCGAATTACAGTAACAGTTTTGTCACGATCTTTGATATTATGAACTAATGGATATGAATTAATGTTTTGGGTTTAGTTCTCTTGTACTTCAATCATAATAATTGGTGTTTTTATTGATACTTGAACTATAAAAAAGACTATTTAAATACTAGATTTCTTGGAAATTATCAAAGGTGAACAAAATGTATGAGTTATCGTAAACTCCTTTATATTTGTCTTTGATTCTTATATATTCATAAAAAGATTATGCTGAAGTAGGAATAATTTTTTTTATATGGTACTTAATCATGAGGTTATCCCATGTAATCAATTGGTCTTTTGGGCTAAATGTTCCAAAATCTTTAACACAGCAGTCATGGATGTTTCTTAAAACCTTGCAAGTAGGTAATCTTGTAGTCTCACAAACCCATGGTGAAAATCAAAATTCGTGACACGCTAAGTTGACACTTTTTCCAGCTGAAAAGAACAGGTCATTAAGGATGATAATGACTTTTTTGTTCTAGAATTTTGAAATATGGCCATGTACAGCCTGCATCTCATTGAGTCACTTCCTTGTCAATTTATTGCAACTCATTCCATCCTAGGCAAATTGAAGCACGAATCAAAATAGAATATAGTAATATAATTATGAATGGACATATCCTGGTATTGTCTCTTATCCTAAATTCATAAAGACTGTCTCTATGCTTCCTTACATTCATGTTTGAAGGTTAAAGTATTAGTTCCTTTCAGAAACACAAAGGGCTATCAGGTAAATGCATATATGCCTAGTGCATCAAAAATTCAAATCACTATGTCAGGACTAAGTCTAAGTCCTTAAAAAACAGGTCAACCAAGGGCCTATTTGAGCTGCCAGAGTCCACACACGAGCTTTTCAGTCCTCCAAACCATAGTTTTAGAAAACGATACTTCACTAAAGATGAATATTGAGCAACTTGTGGAGAAAAAAAAAACCTTGCATTTTGGTCCACTGGTTAGTCTTCTCGACTTTATTAGCTTATCTAAGCCAATTGAGTTGAACCCTATTTAAGGTGGCCGACAATGTGGACTAAATCACAACCAGTTCACAATAAAGTTTGTTCAATGCTGGATTAAGAATTGCATAATCCAATCATCAATTACTTACAACAGAAAATGAAAATTGGAAACAAATTGCAAAAAAAAGAAGGTTAACTAGCATTTGTGCATAATAATTAAATTAAACTTGAGAATATTTAGGAAGGAGGAGGAAGTATCAAATGAAGCAATTTTTCCATTTCATTTTTTCTTTCTTTCAATTTTCTTACACAAGTATATGGCAGATAGCCCAAAATGACAAATGAATGAAAAGGGTAAGGGAGAAAAAAAATAAAAAAAGTTAGAAATAATCTTTAAGCTCTTGTTGAAGGACTTGTTCAAGCCACATCTTTGAGCCTTCCATCAATTCAGGGCTGAGTCTGAACATCAAAACACAGAACTCCAACTGATTGAGTGCACCATCACCATCAAAGTCACCTTCCAAAACCATGGACCGAAGATCTTCATCACTAAGACCCTGAAGACCAAGCAAGGCAGAGTTCCTCTTGAGGCTCTCAAAGGTGATGACCCCTTTATCAGAATCCTTCAACAGATTGAACCCATTGCACAGTTCATCAATTAGGCCATCCCCACCAAGCTTGTTGGCCATCACAGGTAAGTAGTCTTGGAAGTTTTGTTGTGCAGCCATAGAGAAAACAAAGAGCAAAGAGAGTAGTGAGAGTATGAGAGAGAGAATTGATGTGTAGATGAATGAGATTATGATGAGGGTGGTGAAGGGAACATGGTTGTATATATAATAAAGATGAAGAGAGGAATGTGGGGTGGGATTTTCCACGAAGGAGAGGGCATAGATAGATTCATTGAAGACAACTAAGCAACACAGAGGAACAAACTCGGTCAGAGACACACACGGTTTTACTTTGGAGTTTGGTTCGAGTGGACTTTCGTGGAAGTTGTCAAAAGGGTAGAACCGTCCACTACCAACAGTACCATTTTACTATAATGTACTTTCGTAGCTTCAGGTTTCACATTTTTTTTCTTCGTTTAATATTTTGAATTATTTGAGAATTTTTAATCAAGTTTCTAATTTTTTAAAATTAAATAAAATTGGGTTCTTATTTTCTGTAATTTTTCAATTGGGTCTTCTTTGAAATTAATAACTCTCACAAATAATTAGTTTTTACAATTTTAACTTTCATAAATTAACTTTGAGAACCCAGTTATAAATAGTGTAGAAAATTAAGATCTCAATTGCAATTTTTTTTTCAATTTAAAAAGCTAAATAAAATTTTCTAAAAAAATTTATGGTATTTTTGATAGAGGTGAAATGAAGTGAAAAAACATTTTTCTTAAAAAAGTTAGCAAAAATCTTACACGTCCTCTCCCACACTGATTTAATTTAAATATTTCTTTTTTCTTCTCAATTTTATTTTATTTCATTGCATTCTATCACGAGATTGTTACGGATCAATTAAAACTTTGTAGATTTTGAGAAGTTCGGTCTCGTCTGGCTGTTGATATAAAAATGTGCTTATTTTAATATAAAAATGATCTCGTCTGACTCAATGATCTTTCTAAGTTATATTTTAATATAAAAATGTGCTTATTCTCAATGAGTATTACTTCAATTAATTTTGGTTAAAATAACAATTTTTTTTTTGCAAATTATAATTTGTTTATAATTTTATTTGCCACTTAAAAATAACGATCATGTAATATGTATTTAATCACATTACATTGTATTTTAACTTGAAATAATTGTTAAATGTTTTTTCGATTCATTAAATAATTTTTAATATATTATAATTAGATGCATGACACATTATTGTAAACAAAGAAAATGATAATGGTGATTATTTTTTAACAATCTTAAAATTTGTGAATACTATGATGAAAAAAAATTGAAGGATCAAAATCAAATATATTTATACTCAAATAAATTAAACATATTTAAAAATATTTATTTTATTTTAGATAAAAAGTTATATTTATTTTTTTCTCTCTCTTATATTTTGTAGAAAAATTATTTTTATACATGTAAATGTGTAATGTAATTTTAGAATAAGGATAGGAATGGAGAGCATGGGAAGTTTTCGGCTTACATCATTAAACATTGTTTTTGTTTCTTTAAGAATGCAAGTCATTAAACTTTACGTCAGTGACGTCAAACCTATTTATTAAACAGGTCAAGTTAAGTTTTTTTTTTATTATTATTAAAAGTTACTCAACTAAAATTCTAGACTTTAAGATATTTCAAATATTTTTTAGGAAGGATATTTTTAACTGATAGTTGGATATTAATTTCTTTTGAGAGATAGAAATTATTTAAACAAATTTGGTCTCTCTTAATAAAATATTTTTTCATACACATTTAAAAATTAAATTCATGACAACATATTTTTGATGTATTTTCTTCTTTTCTTTTTTGTGTATTACTAATGACAACATATTTAAAGAACTTAACTATATACCGATTAATGCTTGTTATTAGATATTTAAAATGTTTTGATCTTTTAATTTAGATTATGTGTGATTTTGATTTCTCAATTTTATTTTATTTTACCATTAACAAGGCCATAGCCCAAACAAATATTTTTTGAGTCAAGTAAATTTCGGTACTTGTTATATTTACTCCCTTCTTTGTTTATCTACTTTCCTTTTCTAAATAAATAGTAAAGTGTATTTTTTGGAAAAAAAAAGTAAAAAAGGGAATGAATATAAACAAAGAAGAAGAACGGATATAACAACTGTCTTTAAATCTCTCAAATGTTAAAACTAAACAAATTTTGTCTCTATTAATTTTCTTCTATAAATACCCTCAAATTCTTATTTTTCAACTCAAACTTTTTACAAATTGGATTAATTAAATTGTTTTATATCTTCTTCAACTTGAAATTCATTAATTAAAATATCAAATTTCATCCAAAATAAAAAATATCAAAACAATCCCACCTCAAACCTTATTTTTAAAGAATGTCACAAATGTTAATATATGTGGGTTTGGAAGTCTCTTGTTTTTGACTTCTTAATTGTATATGTGAACTTCACTTAAGGAGCAATTTAAGGCATGCAAAAGTTGGCAACTTTGTGTAAGTGTAACGGAGGCAGTGCTCCAAAGTGAGAGGACGAGAAGCCAACCCCCAAAAGTCAAGTTATAGACACCGGCACCGCCTCGCCGGTCTATCCACGTTTTAGGCTTAGTTCCTTTCGATATTTCTTGCAAAAAAATTGATTTTTAATTCTTGCAAATTATATTTGTTTAATTTTTTGTCTTTAAAGTGATTTTTAATAGTTCCCTATCTTGTCAAAAAATTGATTTTTTAATTTTTGTAAATTATGCTTGTTTAATTTTTTGTCTTTAAAGTGATTTAAATAGTATTTTGAATAGTAAAAATAAAGTGATTCAAATAGAGCTTAAAAGAAAAAAAATAAAACAAATATAATTTATAAGGGTTAAAACTATTTTTTTGCAAAAACAAAAAAAAATATTAAATTGTAAGGATTAAAAAAATATTTAGGATATCTGAATTCAGTCTAAACATGGGTTATAATTTTTAGGATGTGGAATAATATTGTTTGATATTTTGATCTATTTCTTTTATAGTTGTATTTATTTATTGTCTCATAGTTGTCAGGGTTCAACTTCAAGCTTTGCTTGTATATTTGAGAACTTGCCTACTGTATGCATTGAATTTGATATTATTGTTTGATATTTTCATCTATTTCTTTTATAATTTTATCTACACTATTGTCTCAGAGTCATCAAGGAACAACTTCAAGCTCTGCTGGAATATTTGAGAACCTGGCTACTCTATGCATTGATTTTGATTTGAAAACAATTAAAAATGCCATAACCCTTTTTTAGCTTCTCTTACTTTATCCGTATTATTCTTTTTCATTTATATTATTATTATTAATTATTTGTGTACGTTTATACAAGTCTATTAGACTAATTTATGCATTTCATAAGAATTTCTTCCTATTACATAGGTTAACGACGATGCAGTGGATTACTATAGTGATCAATATGATGAGGATGATGCAAGGAAATACTACAGTAGAAAGGAGTCATGTGAGTGCATCGATCAACGACTAAATACTACAGTTTCGGTGGGATGACTTGCTACATGAGAGATGATAAATTTCACTGTTCTTGCATGGAGATAAGAATGGTTTGGATATAAAGGGCAGTTGGATACCCTTTTCACACAAATCCAATTACGGGAAAAAGTTTCTAAAGTTTGTGGGCCATTGGATTCCACCTACTTTGCCACCACAAGATGTCAAAAGTTAAATGACAGTTAAAATTTCAAAGAATTTAAAATTTAAAAAAATTAAAATATATCATTTAAAATTTTTGAATTTTTTTAAAAATTTATTTAAATACAAGATTAAAAAAGTATTTTTGAAAATTTTTCTATTAAAAAAATACTATATTTTTAATAAAGAAACTTTCAAAAATACTTTTGATTTGTATAAAAAGACACTTAGTCTCTGCCTTATGTTATTCGCTGAAAATATTCACCGTCTCTCTTCTCTCGTCAAATCCAAAACCCTTTTTCTTTCTTCTTCTTCTCCAGCAGCGAACCACCACCACCACCGCCCTCGTCGTCATCTCTGCCTTCTGTTACTCACTGAAAATATTCTTTATCTCTACTCTCGTCAAACCCAAAACCCATTTTTCTTCCTACTTCTTCTCCGACAGCGAACCACCACCGCCCTTGCAGTCAAGAAATCTCTGTCTAAGGACCGCCACATCAAGGTCGAAGACTGCCGGTACTGCATTCGCATGCCGATCATCTGCACCGCGTGCGTCTTACAGCGAGCTCGCGAGATCGGCCACAAGTCCGCGGCCAGACCATTGAGTGGCTCCTCCGCCAGGCGGAACCCTCCATCATCGTCGGTATCGGTACCGGCACCATTACCTTTGAGTGCGAACGGGAGAGGGAGAGGAAGGAGCGAGATTGAGAGAAACAAGGAAGGAACGAACGGGAGAGAAAGCAGCAAGGGTCTCAGAGAATTTTCAAATTCTATCATTTCACTCAGAATTACAATTACTTAAATTTAGATAACTCAAATTTCTGTTTAAAATTTTTTGAATTTTAAAATCTTTCAAATAAAATATTTAAATACTGAATTTTATCTTAGAAAAATTTAAATTCTTATTTAAATTACTTTTCTTATTTTAACTGTTTGATTCAAACATAACTCTTAAAGAAAATGAGTTTCATTTGATACTCTCGATTGACTTTGTATTTAAATTCTAAGCTGAATGTATTTATTGAAATGCGCCAAAGGAACACGTTACACAAATGAGAGAGTGGAAATATATTGGGCATCAATTATAGACATACACATCATCAAATTGGGTCATATCTGAATCAAATAAATTGGTCTGACAGCTAGCAAATTTAAATCAATGTATAAATAGAGGCTATATGCGAAAACAGTTATATGGATGAGACTCAATTTTCTTTTTTTTGGGTAGCAAATCAGGCCTGATTTGATGCACGCGCGATGAGTAAAAAGAAAGTGCACCAAATTTTTAGTAGTTATTCTCTAACAAGAGAGCATTTTTAGGATTTTTTTGTTGGACGACAGTGTTGTTAAAAGTTTTTCTTAATTTTTTATTTCTTTCAATCCTTTTCATCATTATTTTTAAATTTTATATATATATATATATATATACGTATATATATATATATATAATATTAATAAACTATCAATAGTTTAAAATAAATTTCTATTGGAATATAAAATAACTTATCAAAAATCTAATATATAATTTATTAATGCACGAGAGAAGGAAAGAATGACTGACAAAGCCATGCAAGGAAATGATCAAAACCAACCGCATAATAATCAACCATTGAAAGGGAAAGATACTTGCAACAAGCATTAGAAGAATAAAAAGAAACACTGTTTTGAAACAGATATTATTATTTCTTTTGTCTGCTGCTCCTGCAACTTATTCTAAATCCGTTGTTCCGAACACCGACGTAGGATGTGTGCTAAATTGGTAGATATGTCAGTTTCGATTGTGATTCCAACCGATTTAGAACTTCATTCCTACATCAGTTTTCCATGACACCGATGTTGTATGTTCTACATCGGTTCCCCGAAAAACCGATGTTGTATATTCAGGTTTTATATCAGTTTACTCATAAACCGATGTTGTATGTCCAATTTCCACATCAGTTGTATATTCAGGTTTTATATCAGTTTACTCATAAACCGATGTTGTATGTCCAATTTCCACATCAGTTTTCTAAGAAACTGATGTTGTATGTTCACTTTCTACATCGGTTTGTGTACAACCGATGTCGCAGTCCCTTTTGTGCACACTTTCTATTTGTATAACCAATTTAAAATTACATCATTTTATTAAGAACCAAAGTCTCAATATGTATTAGAGATTGCTTAATTTGTAAATATATTAAAGGGGTATAGTATGATGATGAGTTTGGAGTGGCGTGAAGGTTCGTGGCTCACAGTGATGCATGTTGTTTTGGTGGGTGATAGCGTGGTGGTGGATTTGGTACTGTGTAGAGATGGCGGTTGGTGATTGTGGTGGTGGTGTTTGGATGTGATGATGGTTTTGGTGAAGGTGGAGTGTGACGGTGATGAAAGTTTGGGGGAGAGGCGACTAGGGTTTTTCTTTGGAGAGGAAGGATAAAAAGGAAATATTAGAAATTTGGAGTTGCACTAAAAATAAATGGGGTGCATTAAGTAATTGTCACAACACCTTTTATCATAACCATTGACAATCAAATTTTATTGAGATCTCTAAAAGGTAAAAAAAAAAATTGTGTTTCAAATTTTAAAATTAAATTCATGAAATAATCAGATTTATAAAATTAAATTTCAAAAGTCACAGTTTTGAAATTTAAATTTTAGAACTCATTGTCCTTATAATTCTGTAATTTAAATTACAGAACAATAAAAATTAACCCAAAATAATAATATTATTGAAATAAATCCTTAAAAAAAAGTTGTGGATACAAAATACCAGAAAGAACAAGACGCAATCCTCTAATTTGAGTTGGTATATGATTAGTCCAATTAATTTTAACTAGGATGACGTGCAGGTTATTTGATTATGCTTGCTAACTAACATTTTCATCTATTCATTGATATGATTCAAATAAAAAATAATGTTAAATACTTTATTTTATTCTCTTGTACTAATTTCAAATTAATTTAAATTAAAATATTTTAAGTTATATGCTACTTAAAAATAAATAAATATTGTATCAAAATAAGTAACCTATAAATAGAGCTTAATATCTATAACAATTAATTATGACATTTTTAGACTTACGATTTAGCTTGAGTCAAGGAGCATTGGATCAAAATGTTTCAATTTTACTGACCAATCTCACACATTATGATAGCCATTTGACTCATCCATTTTGGGACCTCAAGTTACGCATGACATGGACAAGAGCCTATCTAATGTACAAGCGAGAAAGTCAAAGACATGCAATAGAATTTTATAGAAAATTAGAAGTCACCCCAAACGACATGATGTTAGATAAAATTCCTAAGCTATGGAAAATAGTGAAGGTAGATTTTTATCTTCATCCAACTAAATGTGGGTATGTCAGTTTCACATCGGTTGTGATTCCAATCAATAAAAGTTCATTTCTACATCAGTTTTATAAGCACACGATGTTGTATGTTCAATTTTGCATCGGTTCTCCGAACAAACGATGTTGTATGGCAAAATTCTACATCGCTTTTCAAGAAAACCGATGCTGTATGTCCAATTTCTACATCAGTTTTGTAAGCAACTGATGTTGGATTCTTACTTTCTACATCGGTCTCTCAAAGAACCGTTGCTGTATGTTTACTTTCTAATCATAAAATTAATGTTGTAAATCACTTTTATGCATCAACTTTTATTATAATTGATGTTGTATAATCACTTTCTAGATCATTTATTTACATAACTGATCTAAAATTATATCATTCAGTAAGAACCAAAGTCTAAATATTTGTATTATAGATTACTTAATTTGTAATTATATTTTAGGGGTATAGTATGATGATGAGTTTGGAGTGATGTGAAGATTCGTGGCTAACAGTGATGCATGTGGCCATGGTGCATGGGTGGTTGGGTCATGGGTGGTAGCGTGGTGGTGGATTTGGTTTTGTGTAGAGATGGCAGTTGGTGATTGTGGTGGTGGTGTTTGGATGCATGTGACGATGATGTTGGTGAAGGTGGAGTGCAATGGTAATGAAAGTTTGGGAAAGAGGTGGGAAGGATTTTTTCTTTGGAGAGAAAGAATATAAAGGAAATATTAGAAATTTGGAGTTACATAAAAAATAAATGGGGTGCATTAAGTAATTGTCAAAACACCCTTTATCAAAATAATTGACAATCAATTGAGCTAATTACACAATCTCCATAATTTATTGAACCATTCCTTTTCAAAATAAAATTAGCCTTCTGAACGTCCACTCATTTAAGTATAATATTTCAACTGCAAACAATCCAAACCTAGCACTATATATGTCATCATCCCCGCAGGAGTTGGGATCACAAATTTTCCACTATCCCTCATTGGTTGCAAGGATGGGACTTAGTTGCATAGTGATCTCCATTTCTGTTCTCTTCACTGTAAGTGGTATATTTAGGGTTATCAAGCCTTTCATTTTCAGCTTTCATGCCCTTATGTACTCTAACTACTTTTCTTACGTAAGTGTTCAGAAACTTAAACAACAAGTATAGTAATCAACATTATATAAAAGTTTGTAGTTGCTAAACCTCTGAAAAAAATTAATTTTTAATTTTTGAAATCTCATCAAATAAATAAAAATAATGAGTTTAAACTTTTGTTCAAGAACTAAAAACCAAAATTTCTAACAAGTTAGAGGAATTTGAAAATGAGGAATAAAATAAGAAGGATATTTATCAATAAGTAATTGGTCTATGTGATACCGATTTTCTTAAAATATTAGATTTGAATATTTTGGATAAAAAAATATAATTAAAAGGAAAGACAAAGACATGTTTGTGATGTAAATATCAACTGCCCAAGAGCGGAGCCTATAAAATCACGAGGCCTTCCTCTATCCATATATCAACAACCCACGTATAAATCTGAGTGGTGGTAGATGTTGATTACATACTATGTGGTGATATTAACTTACTATGTTCCTACCACCCTCCGTGTGTTTCCTTCAATCTGTCCATCTGCTAGGGTACCCTATAGTTTCTCACACATAAGCAATATATAAATATTGTTAATAAGATGAATTCAAAGTTTTTATCTTCATCAGGGAAATATGCTGCATAATTACCATGTATACGGCCCCAAATCCACCTTCTCCAAGCTTTTGGTTAATTGAGAAGCCATCAGTAGCTTTGACAATTGCAGCAAGGTAAACTAAAGGAAGCTCAAGGTTTTCTTAGTTTCAAGTTGTGACCCGATTCACAAGCTAAAAAGACACAATAACATGCCATTAAACTACACACCACCAGCACATTACAGAAAAAATTTCTTTACAAAAAATGCAGAATCATTGAGACTTTGGTCCATCGATAGAACTGAGAATATACACTTCTTGCTGTGCTAGTTAGTGACAAGTGACAACAAATCACAAGAACAACTTGTTCCTAGCATCAACTTAAAATTTACAACCACCAAAAGAAGAAAAAAAAAAAAAAAGAAGGCAAATTTGCGAATGGATGTTTAGACTGTGGTAAGGCTTTTGCTTAGTACTATTAACATGAGCTTGAGTGCTTGACTAGCTACACCTGTGCATTGTAATTTGGTTGTAAATATTTCAAGGTGGGGGAACATGTCATGTAATGGCCTTAACACCCGGGCCACCAAATAATAATAACAACAGAATATAAAATTTTAAGTAGATTCTCTAAATACATTAAAATTTTGATATTCTTATTCTGTATATCACTAGCAAGTCCTTGAAATGAACATAAGAGTAAGAAAGCTACCTCTAAACTTTTTCATTTTCTTGCCAACGTTGTACAAAACAATAATGATTGTAAGAAGTGAGGCAACGATGAGGATTATTGTCACCGCCTTCAACCTATGTTTTTCTTTCACAGCTTCAGGATTTATACAGAAACGAGGAAGCACTCAGTTAAGATTCATTGTAAAAAGTTATGACAAAAGCAGAGCAAATACAGTAAAACAAAATCATTTAGCATCCTGAATGACTCAATACTTAATCAATTACTTGAGAGAGATCAAGTCAAGACCTTCCTGATTCTGAAATTTTAGTTCTAACATATAGATCCGGACAACCGCCAGAAAACTCTGATATCCCTGAGATCACCAAACCACATCAAACAACCACTCCCTCCTCCTCTAACATCTGAATTTGCATAAGCTTTACATGAGCAATTCTCCAAGCATTTATCCCTGCACTCATTGACCCAAGAATGTGAAGTATCTGGAGCTTTCAGCCCACTAAATTTCACAAGCCCGTGCTTCCTCCTTTCCTCACAGTTCCATTCTTCAGTAAGAAAACATCCTTGAATCCGGTACATCATGTCCCAGTTCATAACAATCCTTGAGACCCTCATTCCTGAGGCTGTATGTGTAGTACACCTCATCCTTGTTGGAAATAAACTTGAATTCAAAAACTGGGTTTGCCTTCAATTCCGGGGCACCACTGAATCGAAGATCATTCAAATGACCACCCGGTAAGACTCCCTTGTCCCCTTCCACATCATCACTTGAGGAAAACCTTCAAGAGAGATACCCCAAGTGAAATCCCCTGGTGATGGATCATCCCAGTTCTTCCTAGCCGATACGCGTCGCTCGAGGCCGTTCTTAAGTCCGAACCCAGCTTCATTTCCGGTAAAAGTGTATCAGAAGGGTAGTCAAAGCTTTGCCACAAGTAGTTTTCAGGATCTTGGTCTCTCTAATCTCTCACTACCAAATTCCCAGAGTTTAAGAGCTGAACAATGGGATTCAGAACTTTCTTTCTTGACTTCGCAGACCAAGCCACAACACCATTATGGTTAACAAACTCAAGATTCCCCTCAATGTTTATATGCAACATGCTAGAGTTGCCTTTGATAGGGTTGTTTCTGTTGGAAACCCACTCAACAGTCTTCACTGGTATTGACTTGTACCATATCCCTAAGTAAAGTTCTGCAGCACTTCCTGAACTTCAGAAACCCAATTCAAAAGTACCCTCTTCAGAAACCAAGGACTTGCCTTCAGAAAGGGATTGAAATTGAGATTTAGAGTCATCTGCAAAGCTTTTGGATTCTGGAAATCTCATTGTGCAGGATGGAAATGACAATAATGAAACAAAAGACTTACTCTGGCAAAGTTTTAATTATCCGGGGGACACGATCTTGCCGGGACAGAAGTTCGGAAGAAATCTAGTTATGGGCCTGAATCGATTCATGTCATCATGGAATAGCACTGATGATCCATCACAAGGTGAATATAGTTATGAAATTGATATTAGTGGATATCGACAGCTCGTTTTAAGAGAAGGCGCATTCAAAAGATATCAATTTGGATCGTGGAATGGTATTCAGTTTAGTGGGGCACCTCAGCTTAAGCAAAATGATTTTACTAGATTTAGTTTTGTTTCTGATGAGGAAGAGTTGTATTTTAGATTTGAGCAAACAAATAAGTCTGTTTTTCATAGGATCGAGTTATCAACAGATGGATATATCATAGGGAATTATTGGAATACTGAAGAAAAAGTTTGGAGCTTGCATGGAAAAATTCCTGTGGATGACTGTGATTACAATGACAAATGTGGAGCCTATGCTAGCTGTAATATAAACAACGTCCCTCCGTGTAATTGCTTGGATGGATTCGTACCCAAAACGGCTGATATATATGGTGGTTGTGTCAGGAGAACTTCACTAAGTTGTCATGGAGACGGGTTTTTGAAGCTTTCAGGGTTGAAATTTCCAGACACAGAGAGATCCTGGTTTAATAGAAGTATTAGCCTTGAGGATTGTTGGACATTGTGCATGAACAATTGCTCCTGTACAGCTTATGCAGCCTTGGATGTCAGTGAAGGGCCAACTGGGTGTTTACTCTGGTTTGATGATCTGGTTGACATAAGAGAATTCACTGATATTGATGAGGATATATACATAAGGATGGCTGGGACAGAAATAGGTATGAGATTGTCTCTCAATTGAGAATTTTTGCTTCTTTTCCTTGGTTATTTATTTTGTTCTTACCAAAAATGTTCTATTTCGTGCTTTTGAATTTTATGGAAAATTAGAAGTCACCCCAAACGCCACGGTGTTAGATAAAATTCCTACGCTATGGAAAATAGTGAAGGTAGTTTTTTATCTTCATCCAATAAATGTGGGTATGTCTCCATTAGTTAGAAACAATGATTCTTAATTATGGGTACATAGGCATGTAATATGACAATTTGGAACAGAACTTTGAGGCTTTTACTATGTTACTTTTACACTAACATCTCCTAAGATTTTGTCGAGTCATACCAAATACCCTTATTTTTCTTTATCCTATACAAACTTTTCCTAATTGTTTAAAAAACATTACACTGATATTTCTTTTTACATTACATAATCCGTGATGTTGAAAAATACTACACTGTGTACATAGGGATGTTATGCTAATATTTTGTGTAATTTGCCAAAACTTGTGGGGGTATTAGCGAAATTTGCTCTCTTTTTTTAAAGGATCATTCATTGTCGACACATACTTAAATAAGCATAAGATGCTGAGAGAACAGTATTAAAACAGTGCACAACAAATAAACAACAGCAATCCAGGTGTACATACTCAAAACTAAACAAATTAACAATTCATTTTGATTAATTTAGGTTTACTATCTTGCCTCTAACGTGATGGACAATTCATTTGAGCTGAATTCACACTTGCTGGATGAAGAATAGTCTTCTTGGTGTGGATAAAAAGCCGGCAGCTTGGGCCGGGGCAATGGTCTCTCACCATTCAGCATTAGAACCACACTTGACATGTTGGGCCTATCCTCTGGTCTCTCTTGAACACATAAGAGTCCCACATGAACAATTTTCAACACTTCACTTTCAATGACTGAATCGTCTAGTGATTCATCAATCAGCTCCAAAGGCCTCCCTTCACTCCACAATCTCCATGCCTTGGGAAAAATGAAAACTAAATTATGAGTTTGAGTTCAATCAATACAAAATGGTCAAATCATTATTTACTTATACTATTTTTAGTGCAAGATCTTGAGCAAGAATTTTGAGCTCAAGATCTGGTATTCAATAAATCTTTTAATAGAGGTAAACAGATCTTCAACATGAAAAATGAGTTTTTATAGAAGAATTTTTAAGATTTACACAATGTTCAAAAAAGATTAATTTTCCCCCTCTCTTTCTATTAGATCTTAAAATGAGATCTATCACTAAAAAAATGGAAGAGATATTAAGAGATCTTCAATCCTACATGGTACTATGGGGTCTATCAAAAAATGATCTAAGATCCAAATTAAAAATCTACCACTAAAGATATTCTTATTGGTTAACTTTTGTGTTAAATTAAGCTCTAGAAGAGTAAACAGCACGTGTAATTACAATTTAAAGGGTTTTTACATTGTCTAGTAATTAGGAATTTTCAAGTATGATAATTTTGTTAAATTTTACTATAATTACTTTAAAATCCACCCTTAGCATGATTTCTGATTGATTCACAATGTAAAATGTTTTATACTTATGGTGTATAGAAATTAAGCTCTTTTAAAAATAGTGACAAAATAGTAGTCTTCACACTTTATGCTTACATGCCCAATAAGGTTAAGTTGATTGAGCGGATCAAGAAATTTTGTGTTCTTCCTCCCAGTAACTATCTCTAGTACAATAACACCAAAGCTAAAGACATCTGACTTCACAGAAAAAGATCCATACACTGCATACTCAGGAGACATGTAACCACTGCAAGACAACAGAGCAAAATGAAATTAGGTAATAAAAATAAATGTACAACATACATATATTATGGCATGTTTAAGAATGCTTACTGGGTTCCCACTACTCTTTTTGTATTGGCTTTAGTGTGATCACCAACAAGCATCCTTGCTAGTCCGAAGTCTGATATCTTTGGATTCATATCATTATCAAGAAGAATATTACTTGTTTTGATATCTCTGTGAATGATTCTTAGTCTAGAATCATGATGAAGATAAAGAAGCCCTCTAGCAATGCCACTTATAATTTGGAAGCGTTTGTTCCAATCCAATAATTTCTTTCTTGTTCGATCTGCATGTTACCTTCTTTAAGTTACCATGGTTATATAAAGTGATTTTGGCAGAAAGAGAACAAAATAAATCTTAGTCAAAAGCCTCAAACCAAAAATGTAAAGATCCAAGCTCCTGTTAGGCATGAATTCATAGATCAAGATTCTCTCATCATCTTGAATACAACACCCAAGAATTTTTACAAGATTCCGGTGCTGAAGATTGGCAATCAAGACAACTTCATTTCTGAACTCATCTATTCCTTGTCCAGAATTTTTGGAAAGCCTCTTAACAGCGATCTCTTGTCCATTTGCCAGCACACCCTGATAATTAATATGTGGACACATTATAAGATATATGTTGAGTAAGAGTACCATTGGTGGAATATAACCATTTTACCTTGTAGACTGGTCCAAATCCACCTTCTCCCAATATGTTACTGGCAGAGAAGTTACTAGTGGCATTATCAATGGTTGATAAATCAAGGGTTGGTAAGTCAATGTCTTTCTTCTCATGCTTTATAGAGTGATGCATCTGGTCGATTATATTTGTCTTTCCTGATATGGAAGCAGACAGATAATAAACTAATGACACAACATATTAGTTGTTTATTATGGTGATAGGCATATCTGTTAGTCAACACTGGAAAAAAAATTCACCTATTACTGGGAGTTTAATGTCTGAAAAGTTCACCTGGTCTCTCTAGTTTTCTCCGTATGTATATCCCTGATCCTAATATTAAGCCTATGATGAACGTAATGATTGTAGCCAAAATCACCACAAGCTTCGTGCTAATGTGCCTTTTACGCCAAGTTTGGTCTGATAGAACAAATATACTATTTAGAAAACACACAAGGAGCAAGTGAAGGAGACTAAAACAACAATTTAGAAAGACAGTATTGAGTATAACTTCAGTATTAGATTTCATTGAATCTAAATGGGCTAAATTATAATTTTGGTCCCGCATATGAATTTTTGGTTTCAATTTGGTTTCCTAAGTTTAGTAAGTTACATTTTATAACTTTAAAGTATATTTGCTAGACCAAATTAGTTCTTTCTTCCATCAATATTTTACATCGACAGTGTTGATTTTGGTTGGAATAGCAAACTCTCATCTGACATGTCACTCTCACAGTTTGCCACATCATTAAGTTCACCTAGTCAGAGGTAAATTGACGGAAGAATCATCTTGGTCTAACAGAGACACTTTAAAAGATTAAAGTGAAACATTTTAATCTTCAAATTTAGAGTACCAAACCGAGACCCAAAAAAGTCGGATTTCACACAAATTATATTTTAGCCCATCTAAATGTTTTCATACATGGCTAAGGTGCAATGGAACAAAGGTAAAATCTGATAATATGTCATGGAGCAGGGCTAGCGTCTCATAATTCCAACTAACATCCTTTCATGTAAAAGTTGTTAACTATGCAGCTTATTAATGCAAGTGGCAACAAAAGTCTGAGTGTCATGCATTGATTTTTCTATTTTTCAACTGAAAACTAAAAGGTACCTAGCTCTGAAGCAGCCATTCGTATGTAAATCTCTTGTCCTTGGGAGACATGTTTTCCCATATCCACAACGTTACCAAACCAAAGCAAGCAGCCACTCCCGCCACTTCTGATATCTAAACTTGTGTATGCTGTGCAAGAGCAGTTTTTCAAACACACACTTTCACATTCATCAAGGTTCATGCTTGTGTCAAACCAGGAGGAAGACGTGTCTGGCAATCTCATTCCTTCATACTTAACAAATCCATCTCCATTGTCACAGCTCAGATTCGTTTGCCGAACACACCCATCAGACCAATCCA
>PYAF01001286.1:1819868-1830631 GCA_007407185.1 Glycine tomentella
GTCCCTCCCTTTGTAGTCACTCTCTGAGGAAAACCACGAGGATCGATATACAACGAATATTCCCCCAGAGCAGGATCTTCTGTGTCCCTCCATGATGTCAGAGAACTATGTGCACCTGTCACAAGACTGCTTCTGAGTTTCATTCCAGGAAGCAAAGTGTCACCAGGATAATCAAAGCTTTGCCACACAACCTTCTCTGGGGCATTTGCTCCACCATCTTTCACAACAAGGTTGCCAGAGTCCAAGAGCTGCACATTAGGCTTCTGAGCAGTGGTTGATGCATTGGAAGACCAAACACTCGAACCAGTGTCGTCCAGTACAACAAGATTTCCCTCGTCACTGACTTTGAAAACTCCTGTGGAATTATCTAATGGGGTGTTTCTGTTGGCCACCCACACAATAGTTCTTGGTGATATATTCTTGTAACATATGCAAAAGTATTGTCTCTGCGAACTTCCAGTGCTGAAGAACCCTGCTTCAAAGGTTCCAGATGCTGAAACCAGGGTTTCATTGTGATATAAGGGTTGATCTGGAGTGATACTATTCAGTGCAGTGATGGTCTGTATGAAGGAAGAAAGTAAGAGAGAGTACCACACTATCACCTCATAGCTATCCATATAATTTATTCAATAAGTTACGTATTCTATGATCTTTCAGTGTCCAGTTATTCAACTTATATTAGACGATGGTCTTGTTAAAAAGCTTAGCGCTTCCAAAATTTTCAAAGTGTGTAACTTCAATTCCACATATGAACACAGGAGTCTTCCTTTACACATTAGAAAACATTATAAAAAGTATCTTTTAGTTGGTTGGAGCGACATTCACTAATAATTTGACTTCTTCAACCCCTAGTTTCTGGTGTGGATGTAACATTCTAAACTGCTCCAACTCAACTGGGGTCATGGAACAATTTCGTCAAGCAAAAGAATTAGACTTATCTATGCGTGGCTTGATTTCATATGCTATTTTAGAGAAACATGTTTGACACATCACATCACCCAAACACTTTACTATTTTTTTTGGAATAAACATTTTCCCATTTAGTAATATTATTAATTTTTTTAGTAGTTATATTATTAATGTAAAGTATCAACTGACTTTATGACTAATTTTCGTAATATCCATTTTTTTACTATTTTTTTTAAAAATATTTAATAATTTATATTTTTTATAATTTACCTAAATTTTAATCTATTTTTCTTGCAATCCACGATAATTGTCAATATCTCAATGGTAAGGCTATATAATCCATGTCTTATCAATTAATTCATGTCAAATCTTGCTTGAACTGAATACCATTATTATGGATGATAAATCTTTTCCTCCAACTATTTAATGTAGTTACATAGGACTCTTAAAATCATATAACTAGGAACTTGTATTTGAAATTAAAATAAATGCTGCTATACAACTCTTTATATAGTACCAACAAAGATTGATCAATTAATAAGGAATAGACTCATATCTCACAATAACTTGAATTTGATTCTTGTTATCTCGATGTGATGACATATTATTGGGTAATTTGTAAATATTTCTTTGAGCCTTCATTTAACTTTAAGTCTCTCCTAATTCTAATGAGTCTTCCATATCCAACTCATCTAAACTTGTTTTTATATAAAAAAAATATATAAAAAAATCTTTATATGATGAAATGTTCAAGTATAAGCAATATATAAATATACACATACACACCTAAAAGCATAAGAGGTCACAATCAAATAATGCAAGCATGACAACCTCATGCAATCACTTGTGAGTTGACGAAATAGGTAGGAACATGACAAATTAAAGTATAAATAAATTCTGGATTAATAAATTATATCATATAATTTAAAATATGAGTCTAAATCTCCATTTTGCATAGTCTTTGAGGAGAAGCCATAACAGAAGTCGTTGTAAAAAAATCCATATAACAAGCCAATTACAAAACTTTGCCCTGTACATAATTCAACAATATGCTTACAAAAATCAGACTTTACCCCTATTTATCAAAAGTGTAGATTTTAAATGCTATATTGCCTCCAACCATGTTATGGACATTACATTGGAGGAACACAATTTTCAATTTACAGTTGAGGAAACTACTTGGTGTGGTTACAAATAAGGTACAACAGTTTCTCAACATTCTTGATTAAAACTACTGATGACATTGACTTGTTAGGCCTATCATCTGGTTTCTATGTACTCGGAACAGGGCATCTTAACCCTTCAGATTGATAGATTGAATTAACTAATAGGATGTGTTTGGAATTTCGTTCACATTCAACAAGCTACTCCTAGTTAAGGATTAATGTTAAACATGCATTGAAAAGCAAAATTCACATGAAACAAACATGGTCATTCATTAGCAGCGATGCATCTCTTCACCTCCAGACTCTCCATGCCTGGTAGCAATTTAGATGCGTGGTTAAATTATTCTTGACTACCAATAAGTCGTTAAAGATCATACCATAAGTAACAATTTACTAAGAAATAGCCACAATAACAGAATATTGACTGCAGATTACATGAAGCTAGAATAATTAGCTTTTTCAGCTTGAGACTTTAATGCTAAAGATTTTTTGTTTTGTTTTTGATCCATAGGAATCAAAGATAGGTACAACAATTCACACACACTAAACGGTCTAGAACCCTTGGTCTTTAATTCTACAGATAATAAAATTATTTATTTACAGATTACATTTAAAGAGTTAATTATTTCTACCTTAATTATTTCTACATTTATCCATCACTTTTCTTTAATTTATGTAAAAATAATAATAAAAAAATGATTTTTTGAAACCAACACCGACTCCTTTGTCTATTTTATTGAAAGCAACACCCACTCCTTTGACTATTTACCAATTTAGCTTTCCACTCTTCCTTTCTAATTTCACAACTGCTTGCAACAATTACTTCTCTCTTGGTTCGTCTCCTTCACAAATTCAATGACGATTTTGGATTTTCTATTCAAAAACATATTGCAAATTGTTATGCACTAACCAATTCTAATTCTCTAGTGAAGTAAACAAATTGTGTTTTATTATGGTTTATCAAAGAACCAGATAAAAAGAGTACCTATATAGTAAAGATACTAATGGAGGATGATTAAGGGCAATGAAACATTACAATGGTGACTAAGGAGGGGCCATGAATAACATAAATAATTATTAACCATTATAGAAGCTTCAAACAACTCACTGATACACCATAATAGAATTATCCTATAACAGGATATATAAGGTGTGTTGAATGGTTAAGAGATAAGAAAAGGAAAAAAGGTTGCGGGTTCGATTTCATCTACTAACAAAACTAACATTCTAACAACTAACATTTGGCGATCATAAAAAATAAAGAATTGTCTTATAACCTCCATTTTTGTCATAAGTTTTCCATAATTTTTTGCTTCTTTAAAGACAAAAAAAGTCATGTAAGATTAGTATAAATTTTCTCATACCAAGAAAGTCTAACTCAATTGATTGAGTAACGTGCATGAGCTGTTCTAAGTTTACTCGTAGCAAAGTTTGGTAGCAAAGTTTGATTCTTACTAGCAAAAGTTTCTCAATGTCATTTGCATCCCAGAATTGAGTGAATTTCTTTTCATATTTGAGAGTTTACTCTCTTATTTATCAAGTTTTCTGAGCAGTTTTGGTCATCAAAGCTCGGTTCCAAAATTTGGCGTCGACTGTCGAGTTTTAGTGAGAGAAGTTTCAGGAGATCAGAAAACTTTGGGTTGTAAAGTTTCACCCGTACTAAAAGTCATGACGCCACATTTGATTCCACATCAACATTGAATTGTCTAGTAAGCAACATGTCAGCCATTCATTTGGTGTCATGAGTCAGGTTCGCCACGTTAGCATTCCTCTCGGAACATTTTTTTCTTTTCAAAATTTGGTTTTGACTGCTTCAATTTTTAAATTTTCATTTTGGCCTCTAAGATTTACCTAAATTACACCTTATCCTGCATTTTTCCTTTACTTGAGTACCAAAACATCCTTGACCTCCCGATAAAAAAAAAAAAAAAAATATCCTTGACCTTCCTAAATCCTTATTTTTCAGCCAAAAGGAAATCAAAATGTCTCCAAGACAAATGCCTATCTATGAAATTGAGATGAATGAAATGAGACGTCAAATCCAACTTCAAGCTATTGTTGAAGCCCAACAAGCCCAAATAGAAGAACAAGAAGACATCAAGAAAATGATTCCAGTAGTGATTTCTCTTCCACTAGAAATTGTCACACTTGAAAATAAATGTTTAGAAGCAGTGACATTAGAGTTAAATGTTTAGAAGGTAAACTCTAACCAAATGAATTTGTGGCTTAAGCAGTATTTGCAGGCCGGTGCTCTCTATTGATCACACCCTTCTGTAAACAAATTTAACTGGTGTTGTCTTTTTTCATTTTCATTATTCATGATGAAAACTCGAGTTTCAATCCACTAGTTAGAATTTAGGAAGCATTAGATAATTGCAGCGTCATGATATCTATTATAAACTAAGAAAATTCTTCTCAAACCACAATCTACAAATGATACAAAATCCTTGTCCATAATCGGGACATGTCATGAACACTATCTATTGTGAATAAGTATATATGTTCCTGTAAGTGGTAAAAGCGAGTCATACTTAATAAGGGAATTCAGACTTCAGATAGGAAGAGATGTGAAACATTATATGCAGATATTACCAACTCCCATTTGATCAATGAAACTAGATATACAACATTTACATGTTGAGGAGTTATGACAGCAGAAAGACGTCAGAAAAACCCATAGCATCAATGTCGGTAATTTCGAGGGGGTAAATATAGGTGAATTAGACACCACCTTAACGAGCCGGTCACCAAGTCGATCCATCGGCTCTGATATCAATTGTCGGCAATTTCAAGGGGATAAATATCAGAAAGATATACATCAATAGATCATGAGTAACCATATAAGTGAATTAGACATCACACCTTAACTCAAAATCTTAAGGCTCAAAGTTTATGGGTCTTCTCATTCACTTATATTGTGCTCAACTTTTCTATTTCTATCCGATGTGAGACTTTTACTTCACACTTGTATTCCAACAATCAAGATATAGTGGGTCAAGCAAAATACAATAAATGTGCATATAATTTATATCTATAAACCTTGGCATATTCTTTAGGCTTCACTTTTATCTTGGCTCAAAAACTGTAAGGGAAACATCATTGTTAGAAAATGGTCCATCCAAATCTGCTTTGTCCCTTCCATTGTAAAAACCAGGTGCCTTTGGCTGTGGCAACGATTTTTCACCATTCAGCATTAGCACCACAGCTGACATATCAGGCCTATCAACTGGTCTCTGTTGCACACATAACAAGCCTACATGTATACATCGAATAACTTCAGATGAAGTGCATCTTTCACCTAAAAATACATCCATCAAGTTTGTTGGCCTTCCTTCAGTCCATAGTCTCCATGCCTAATAATCATGGGAGTCAAAATGCATGGAAAGGTTCAAACATGAAAGAAAAATATGACTATGATGCTAGGTGAAACAAGGAAAGCCATCACACTTACATGTCCAAGTAGATTTAGAAAGTGTTCTGGGTCAGAAAAGTCTCTGATTTTCTTCCCACTCACTATTTCTAACACGATGACACCAAAACTAAAGACATCGGATTTCATTGAGAAATGTCCATGTACAGCATATTCAGGAGGCATGTATCCACTGGAAAGCAGAATATGCAAACAAGAGTTAGAGAAAATGCTATCCCAAAGAATTGATTAATCAAGTAGGAACCAACTTACTATGTCCCGGCAATCTTATTAGTGTTAGCATCTACTTGATCTCCCCATAATGTGCGAGCAAGGCCAAAGTCTGATATTTTGGAATTCATATTTTCATCTAGTAGAATATTGCTGGTTTTCAAATCTCGGTGAATAATCCTCAATCTAGAATCTTGATGAAGATACAGTAGCCCTCGAGCAATGCCACCAATAATATGGAAACGCTTACTCCAATCCAATAATTTGCTTCTAATTTCATCTGGTCAATTTTAAATACATGCTTAGTATAACATTTGCCTTCTCAACATTTTCACAAGCTTTAGAGATAAGAAATAAAAATTGGCATAGATATTGAATTTTAAAGGCTTTAAGTCTCAACCAAAAATAAAGTAGTCCAAGCTCTTGTTGGGCATGTATTCATATATCAACATTTTTTCTTCCTCTTGAATGCAATAACCATGAAGCTTCACAAGATTACGGTGTTGAAGTTTGGCAATCAGTGCAACTTCATTTTTAAATTCTTCCATACCCTGACCAGAGTTGTTTGAAAGCCGTTTCACAGCTATGTCTTGCCCATCTATCAGAGTACCCTGAAAATCATTATCTGAAATAAATAAAGTATAATGAGGAAAATAAAAATCCTTGATCAGATATATATTACCTTGTACACTGGTCCAAAACCACCTTCTCCCAGTTTATTAGTGTCTGAGAAGTTATCAGTGGCTTTAGCAATGACAGGCAAGTCAAATGCTTGTAAATCCGGCTCTTCCTTCCTTAGTTTATTAGAGTTGTGAAGACTTTGATTAAATATTATTTTCATCCCTAAAGTGGTGGAAAATGACAATAATATCATGAAATCGCATATTGCATGCTATTTTATTATATATGGGTTTAAGGAAAGTGAGGCTTGGTTAATCAGTCAACTATTTGGAAAAATAATAATATACATAGTCATAATCAGACACAGAGCAAAACTTTTACCTTGATATTACATTTATCCTAAATTACTAAAAGTGAACTCAAAGGTTTAATATATTCATTACTCACCTTCCATTCCGATCTTCCTTTTCCATAACCTTATGACCAATCCTAGTATCATGCACATGACAAATACGGTAGAGCAACCGGTGACGGCTTCAATCTTCCTCTTGCTTAAACATGTTTTGTGCTTGTGAACTGAGATATCTAGACACAAAAGCACTCTCAATTTATTACGCTAAAAACTTTTAAGTACGTCAGAAAAGAGGGGAATGTAAGCAACATTGAAAAGGCCCACACTATAGAAGGTGATTAATATGCTGTGATTACTAGCAGCTTATAAATATTTTCATCCAAAAAAAAAAAGAATAAATTAATTAAACATATAGCTTGGATGAGGGTACCTAGCTCAGAAAGAGGGTATCGAATATAAATGTCTTGGCCCCCTTGAGCTTGTGGGTAAGGCCTCAAGTCCATGAGATCACGATACCAAAGCAAGCAGCCACTTCCTCCACCACTTATATACAAATTTGCATACGCTGTACATGAACAGTTTTGCAAACAAAGATCCTTACATTGCTGTAGATCCATGTTTCTATTATACCAAGATGAGGATGTATCGGGAAGAACCATGCCTGTGTACTTCCTGAACCCATCTTTGTTACAAGTCAAGCGAATGGTTCGAACACAATCCTTGGACCGGTTGATGTGTGCATCAAATCCATCCAAGCATGTACACCGAGGATTTGTCGCTTTGCAAACGCTATTTGCTCCACACTTCCCATAATATTCACATGGGGATGATGGTTGAATATATAGAGTCTGCCAGTCACTGACTTGATTTTCCCAAAGGGAAACCAACGCACACCTCTTAGGGGTCACCTGAAATCTGTAGAAAAGAGATTTATTTAGAACCTGAAACTGAAAAAATATTTCTTTTCTATTCAAAACGAACTCAATTTGAACATCTGGACTACGTGAATGAATCAAAGACCCTGAAAAGTAAAGGCCATTCCATGGCCCAAATCTAGTGCTTATATTGGTCCCCTTCAACACAACTGCTTGTGGATATCCTCTAGAGTCTATTTTGAAAGAGTACTCTCCTTGGCCAGGATCATCTTTAGTTTTCCATGATGATAGAAACCATTCTTCTCCCTTCTCTAGATTCCAACCAAGTTTCATTCCAGGCAATAATGTATCACATGGATGATCAAAACTCTGCCAAAGATAGTGCTCATCATCACTATTTCCATCTTTCACAACAAAGTTTCCTGAGTCTAATAGTTGAGCAATTTGATTCTCTGCTGTGGCTGACATGTTGGAAGACCACACAATGTTGTTTGTTCCATTAACAAGAACAAGACCTTGATCACTGAGTTTTAGTACTCCTGATGTAGTTTTGAGTGGTGCTTCTCTGTTGGCAACCCAAACCACTGTTAAAGGAGTTATGTTGTAGTACCAAATACCCAAGTATCGGCTCTTTGAGCTTCCAGGGCTGAAGAATCCAAGTTCAAATGTTTTTGCATGTGAAATTATTGTCTCTCCATCACTGATGGATTGATTTGGAGCTATTCTCTCTAGTGAAGCGGAGATTCTTGATATACAAGAGAACAGAAAAAACCAAAACCACTGTGTTCTCAAGTTTTGCATAATTTAGGTGTGATTAAGGAAGAGTGGAGTCTCTGAGTCTGAGGACTGAAGTAGAACAGTCAATAATACATCATTATCGGTGACAAAAGAGGGAAAAAAAAAAACCATCATTTAACAAGAGAACAGGAACAAATTGGCTTGGGTTAAAAAGCAATTAAGGTTGGACAGGTCCACCCACCTACTATTGTGCCAGCAGGATAAAGAATGAATTATTATGATAGCTAGCAAATTGTGGTTGGACTTGATTCCTGCTATGAATCAGATCTATGTTGATTATTAGATAATATGAGGATGTAATGACAGAGAAAAAAGAATGTTAAATAATTTTTTATATACAGTCTACTTGTAATATGTAAGTTTTGAAGCAAAATGTGTAGCATTTTCATTTAAATAATATTTAAGTATTTAACTTTATCACATCAACATTTTAGCATACCTGTCTTAATTCTACCTTTTAAAGATAATTTTTCATATAATTTTCTCTATTCACCTTAATAACTCTATTTTAATCATCATTAATTTCAATTAGTCTTTATTATCAATCAATAGTATTATAAAAACTATTCTATTATCGTCATCAGTCGACTGGACAATATTTCAGTTTTTTTTTTTACTCTAATTCATTCTCTTTATTGCTGTATCTTTTTTTCTTTATTTTTTTCTCTATTTTTTTAATTGGCAAAACAATATATGTATTACATTGAGGGCACAAAACGTGCCCAAAATAAATATCCACGCTTCCACTCTATTAATCCTTGTTATTTATATAACTCTTAACAATTCTATCCCTCTTTCCCAAACTCCCACAACTTATAACAATCATAGCAGAAATAACATGAATGTTGGAATATTCCAATGTGCCAGCAGTTGTCACGTGATTTGGATATAATTGACCCACTCCCCCTTCCCCAAAACCTAGTCCATAATACAGGGGTTGAAAATTTTTTTGATAAATAGTTATTTTTATTTTTAAATATGTAGAGTGTTTACAAATTCGTCTTGAAAAGATGAAAAATCAATTTTTTGTTTCTAGACATTAACAAAAGAGTTTATGTGACACATTCGTTCAGAGACGAATTTGTTAACGTTCTATACATTAAGGAATAAATTTTTCAGCATTCTATCCAAAATATAATTTAATTTTCATCTTTTTTTTTAATAGTTGCAAACACAATATTATAATAAACACTTTAAAAAAATGAAAGCAAATATAAATTAGAATAAACATAATAATAACCATAATATTAATTAATAAGTTACTCTGAAATTTCTATTATGATAACATTATGTAGTAACAAAATCAAGTTGAATCTCATTTTTTTATAAGGATTAACTTAATGGCTATGTATTTTAATTTATATGAATTTCATATTTTGGGTAAGATACGATCTCATATGTTTGCTTTGAAATTTCTAATGTGACACTATTTTATTCAAAATATGAGACTCAAACAAAAATGCAAAACTATTAAGTTAATCCTTACAAGAGACTCAACTTGATTTGTCACTACCTAATGTTGTTATAATAGAAATTTCAGAGTAACAGACATATTATGTTTATTAATCAATATTATGTTTATTATTATGTTTTATGCTTACTTTTCTTTTTTTTTTAATGTTTATTGTAATTTTATACTTGCAATTATTAAAAATAGAGAAGATGAAGATTAAATTATATTTTGAGTACAAATTTGTCTCTGAATATATAGAGTGCTGACAAATTTGTCCCTAAATATGACATGTAGAATCTTTCAATTAACGATAACGGAGGGAAGTTAACGGATAGATGAATTTGTCACACATTTTTCATTTTTTGAGACAAAAATTTGAATTTTTATTTTTTAGAGACGAATATTTTTCAGCGCTATACACATTAAGAAGAAAAAATGACTATTTATCCTTTTATATATATTTTAGAAGACTTTCATGTGACTTTGATCTAGTTGATAAAAATTGAATTCATTTCTCAAAATAATAAATTTAAATCTTGTTACTATGTGATAACATTACTAATAGGTAATATATATATATATATATATATATATATATATATATTAATAACTATTTGAGCTTGGATCTTGTTTTAACATTAAATTCACCTAAATTTTCGTATATAAAAATAATAAAATTGTTATATTATCAACTAGAATATACAATTTGGATAATACAATTTGTTTCCTTCTCTGAATGTTTCGAACCAAATTAAAAAATATATTTGTCAATCTTATCAAACAACCTCATTTTATCTGTGTATACTTTATCATCTTATATGCTTATCTGTATCGTTTTCATTCTACCCGCTTTTATTTCTATGTCTAAATTAAATTTTCATAATTTTTTAAAAATTATCAAGAATTAAAAATAAATTTATATCATAATTTAAATAATTTATTGGGAATT
>PYAF01001286.1:1830731-1842700 GCA_007407185.1 Glycine tomentella
GGTCATGTTCGCCCATCGTCCATCTCGCACAGCGTTCATCTAACTGTGCCAATATGTGATTCATATCTTCTTGCCGCTGAAGGGCGTATCGTTGTTCTAAACGCTCAATTCGTGACAGAATGGATTGCAGCGCATTGCTGGTGAAGCGCTGCACTGATTGCTGGTCTATCTCGGCCGGTGCGGTCATCAAGATTTCTGCGGGTACGGGAGGCGGGTTGTTCTGTGCCCGCGATGAAGCGGTATCCGTCAAAGCATCCTCCACCCGGATCGAATGTGATCGGCCGACCTCGGGTGGGCCTTCAAGCTGGTGTCTTCTCGTGTTTACCATGGTGGGAATTGAAGTTTAACGTTTCCCACAACGGCGCCAAAGTTCCGTTCCAGAAAAACGGATGTCCAGTTATAAAAACTGGGTCTCAATATGGGATCAATACTCTCTCTCTCTCTGAATGCGTATGAAGTTTGAAGCACCCAGAGGAGGATGAAGATCACAGCAAAACAACACAACACAAGTGGTGTGCAGTGTGTGCTTGTGTGAAAGGGAAAGAGAGAGTCAGAATATCTGTGAATGTACCTTTCACCTTTGGTAATGGGCTATTTATGCTTTCACTGACCTGTGGTTAATTGAGGAAGCTTTGTCAATTCTTGGTCATAATCTGCACAAGATAAATAATATATCTTAATTATTTGTTTGATAAAATAATCTCAGAGATTTGTCCCAGATTTGCTATATATTAAAGTCTTAATCTTTCCACAAATAATTAATCTTCTTGGGCTCATTAATTTGCGGCCCAATATACGGAATTCCGTAACACCAATAATATGATATATAAAATGATCATTTTTATCACTTTCATTATTTCTCCATCACTATATAATCTATTGATGACAATAATATTATAATTATAAAATATTATGTTTTTTATTAAAAAAATAACATACTTTTAAATGGATGGGCTATATATCAATCCATAAAGAAACAACTGATGTATAAGTTGGATGTTTTTAATTTAATAGCTTATGAACCGATTGAATATTTTCAAATTTTTTTCTTACAAATCATAAATAAATTAATAAATTATTTTTTACCCATTCCATTATAACCTAGCGCAAAATTGATCTAAATCATCCAATTAACACCGTTGCTAGTGTATGTATCTTACGGTAGATTAGTTAGCAATGAAATGTAAGTTTAAGGTGTAGAATTGGCTCCTTATCTCTCACCCCCTCTCACAGTACTTTTGATCTATACGTTTTTTACTTGAATGGATGTAGATCAATGTTCGAACCTATGTTATCTACAAAACTCTCACTTAGGAGATCAAGTTAATTTATACAAAATGATTTGTGGACACCACAAATCTATTTTAACATTTAGTAAGAGAAAGAGATATAAGATAGAGAAGTTATTGTATGATAGACAATATAATGTGAATGAAACAGAGAAATGATAAATAACAATGAGATATTAAGAGTGAAGAATGTTCATGTATCGTTAGTGAATAATATTATATTATATAATGATTTTGTTAAATTTTATTATTAAAGAATAAAAAGTAATATATATATATATATATATATATATTTAGCATTTAATATTAGTAATATATTTTTATTGCGATTTTGAATAAGGAATTTAATTCATATTTATTATTTTTTTGATATCCTAAAGACAATAATTAATAAAATCAATTCTATAATTAATTTGGAAGAATTGAAGGACCCGTGATAAAAATATTAATGGGTTAGGGATGTTTGTTACACGATTTGATTTAATTTTTGAATAAAAAATCATCTTATAAAAACAAACATATAAATAATAAGCAATTCAATATGGTTCAATTTACCGAACGTATAAAATGATATACAATGATTGATCGTCAAATTAGGACACTTCAGAAAATGATCGCCAAAGTGGAGCTATATTCTAAACATATTATTATTGCGTAAGGTTATTTTAATGCTTAATTAGCGTTGTCATGTCAACTTTTTCATTTTTGAAAATCAAATTTAAAGTCACATAGGACTTACCATGAGACTGAACTCACTGAAGTCCTAAATGCTCAACTCAAACTGGCGAGTCCTACATGGCACACCATGTAGAGTGTCAGTTCAATAAAAGTATGATACAGTGCAAAACGTTGTTGCCACTAATTGAATAAATTTGTATCCTTAAAAGTTAAAAGATACATTTATATAACTATAAGCACTAGAGCAACAAAAAAGCATTCTTGATAATAACTATATTCTAAACCTTATAAGCTAAAGAAGTATATTACAAACCCTCTTATAATAAAATACATTAAAAGTAATCATAGTCAATTAATCATGTACAGTCAATGTCATAAAATCATTATAAAAATGTCCAGTACATGTAATTATATATTATTATTAAAATTAAGATAATGAAATCTTAAATATGCGGGAATACAAAATAATATAAATATAAAATGCGATTTAATTTGGTTGGCTACAGTTATGAAAAATAAAATTGAACCAAATCTTAATAACAGAATTTGACTCGATGGATTTTTTTTTATTTTTTAAAATTGATTTAGTGATTTAAATAGGCTTGAAATAAATGCTATGTTTGGTTGGATGAAAGGAAAATAAAAATAAAATAAAAATTTTAAAATTTGAATTGAAAAGATAATGGAAAGAAGACAAAATATAAATTTTTGTATTTAAAAATAACTTTTCCCTTCCATTTTTTCTCTAAACAAAAAAAAAAGTTTCATCATTAATAATTTTTCTCCTCTATTTTCTTTACTCTCATTTTCTCTATTATCAAATGAAAAGTAATTGTTAATGTAGAAAAAACTAAAATAATAGTAGCCACCATTAATTTAATATGAATATTCGCCTTTGAAAAGACGAAACTGACAACTTTTCATTTTTGTTGTAACTTGTAAAACGGAACGGAAAACTAAAGCAGTTTGTGTATACGTGCGTGCTAAATAGAAAACATGCCAAACGGGAGGTTTTTTTATTTTTTTTATTTTTTTTTGTACAGCAAAAAAGTTATATCGTTAATAAAGTTATGCTAAACGAGAGGTTGAATACTTGAATTATTTATTAACATAAGGTTGAATTTCAAGTAATACGTATGAAAAAGACATTTTCCTACCCCCAGTATTACATTTTTTAATGAGAGGGGAGAAAACGAAAGAATGTTGAAATTTTATAAAATTTATTTTTTAATATTTATGACTTTAATTTCAATTTTTGAAGAAAAAAAATCAAATTAACTTCTAGATCTTAATTTACAAGTGTTTGTGAAAGAAAGAAAAAAACAGTCCGAAAAAAAATTCAAGTCAAATAAGTGAATATAATGAAACATTCATCTTTCTATTTATATAACTCAAATTTGTTTACCAGGTATACTATTCATTCTTTATAGATTGTACCATATCTTATTGATAAACAAAATTATATCAGTATTTCAAGAATCACATGATTCCCGTGATCATTCTCTACGTCATTGATGATTGATTAGATGTGTATTTCCAAGTGAAACGTTATTTTTCTTTAACATCCCATGTGGTAATAGTTTATAAACCAAACAAAGACAAATCATCATGCAACGTCCTAGATCGTTCCTTTGCTATGATCCTGTTAATGCCAAATATATTGCCCCGCAAGACATCATGAGATAAGGTATGCATTGTTCGTAGCTAATATTAGAACTGTAGCTGAAAAATTAATCACCGTACTGAAAGAGTCTTCCCCACTTTTATTGAGGCAACGGAGGAGTTTCAATTGAGATAGAGCCAATATCTATACCTAATAAGTACGAATCCGGGACTGAGTGACATTATTTATTGTTATACAATCGAGGAATATAAATAATGATTTTTTTTATTAATGAATAATTAAACAAATCAAATAAATGAATTTAATATTATATTTTTATATAAAATCTTAAAATTTAGATTTAAGGATCTTCTATTCATTTATATATAATGTTTAATTTTTTTATTTTTATTGTGTGAGACTTTACATGTACTCTGATATTTATATTAATCTTTTAGCTGTATATTATATTATATTAAATTCTATGGTACGACAAGGGTTTCCAACATATGAATCACAAATTTAATAGTGGCTATAGCAACGTACTATTATTTTTGGGAAAACGTTGCAGTGTACAACTTACCTTAGCCAGAGTATTGCTTTAGATTTTGGAAGTATGCATTAGACAAGTGGAAACTTCACTGCAACTTCCTCAATTTTGCTTCTATTGCCAGTAAAATTGTGCGTGTGCTGTAACAGCTTCTTCGAGTCCGTGTCTCTTAAATAGTAGTTTTAACATATCGCGCCACCTTTTGCAAATATTATCCATTAGTCTCTAAATAATAATCATTTTAAGTTATTTTATACTGAGAAAAAAATAATAAATAAATAAATTAACTAATTTTATAAAATTAATTTTATATTATCATTAATTACTTTATAAGTTTTGTTGCTTAATATTAATATTATAAATTATATAAATGAAAAAAATAATTAATGTTATATTTAAAAGTTAAAATGAAAATTATTTTTTAAGATAATATTTTTTTATATGATAATTATAACTGGACAAAAAAATATTATTTTTTGTCTTGAAATAAATGATCGTTCTCCATGCAGTTAGTACATGTAAAAGGCCCGATCTAGCTACCCCACTAATTTCAAAAGCAAAATCTATTCAATTTTTGTGTCATCAATCAAATTTTGCACAGAATCTTTTGAGTGAAATTGAATTAATGTATCATATCATGCGTAAGAGTCATGCATCTAACGACAATCTATGCCATTATCCATCTCTCCAAAAAGGTTTAAATGAAAGATTCGCCAAAGATTAAAACGAATATGTAGGGTACTATGCATAGGGGCATGATTCTCGTGTTTTGGGGGAAACGAACACAATGAAAAGGAACAGGCAAGGAGTACCCGTTGTCTGTTTGTCAGGAGAAAAAGAGGAATAAACTACGGAAGGGAGAAAATGTTGAAAGATAACGATAAGAAGAAATTTAGAAAAAAAATTATTCAAATTGTAATTATAGAGTTTTTTTACTTTCTCTTATTTGTTTTTATTTTTTTTTAATGGAATAATATTTTTTTTCCCGATCAAACAGAGCAGTAATGTGTGTGGCGTTTTGGGAAGGGGGAAGGGCACGGGGGGATATAGTGCAGAGTAGGGGTGGGCATGGATTGGATTTTTAAAAATCCAATCCATATCTAATTCATATTTATTTAAATAGATTGGATTTTAAATTCATATTTATATTTTTTAAAAAATAATTTAGATTTAAGATCCAATCCATTTAAATGGATATGGATTTGGATATATCTAATTTATATCCATTTAAATGTTATAAGATTTTTTTTTTACAAATTTTAGTTATTAAATATTAAAAAATGAAAACTTATTACCTGTCCATTTAAGAGTTATTTTCAACTGATCTTGGTTAAGACTATTTTTTTATCGATATTGGTTAGTGTATTTTTGACATAACTCAACCAAAGCAATTTCGACAGATATCGGTTTAGACATTTTTACACTGACATCAACCAAGACTATTTTTTTGCTAACATTAGTCAATGCATTTTCAATCGACATTGGTCAATGATGTTTTTGGTCGATCTTAGGTAGTGTTACTTTTTAGTTGAGGTCGGTCAGGATTTTTAGTCAGTGCATTTTTTGGCCGACATTAACTAGGGATTTTTCGATCAACATCGATCGTGACTAATTTTGGCCGACATTGGTTAGGATTTTTGTAGCTAATATTGATAAGTTTTTTTTTGCCGATGTCGATCATTGATATTTTTTTGCCAACATTCGTCAAGACTTTTTTTTTTTGTCAACGTTGGCTATATTTTTTTGTCGATGTTGGTTGAAACTATATTTTTGTTGGCAACAACTAGGATTTGTTGGTCAACATTAACTATGACTATTTTTTTGGGCAGACGTTAGCTAGGGATATTTTTTGTTGACATCAACTAGAATTTTTTTCGATCGGTGTCAATTGGGGAAATATTTTGGCCGACGTCAACTAGGTTTTTTTGGCTGATGTCGGTCGATGATTTTTTCAACAGATGTCGGCCAAAAAATAGTCTCATCTGACGTCGACAAAAAAAAGTCATAGTCGACAAAAAAATAGTCTCAATCAAAGTTGGCAAAAAAAATAGATTTAAAACAAATATCCAATCCATATCCATTTCATATCCAATTAATTGGATTGGATTTAAAATCTAAAAAAATGGATTTGGATATGAAACTAATCCATTTAAATGGATTTAAAATGGATTGGATTGGATTGGATATAGATTATTTTATGGATATAGATTTTTTGCCCAACCCTAGTGCAGAGAGTTGCAAATTATAGGCATTTGAGATCGACAAATGAAATTAAAAAGTTACATTTTTGATATTTTATGATAAAACAAAATAACTTTTTTTTTTCATTTCCTTCGATCTTGTTGCAGTGTGGAAGTTAATTAGAGGAGAAAAAGTTGAATGTTCTGGGGGTGGTCATGCCAGAGAAACAAAACAAATAAAAACATTCTCTTCATAAAAATTCTTATGATTAATTTGAAAATAATTTGAGGGGTGCCTTTAGAACAATTAATTATTTGTCGCCATTGTTGTTATAGGGCTAATATTAATTTTTGTGAAGTCATAAACCCTTCAGATTCTTCATAAAACGGATGGTTTCTTGATGCACTATTAGCTCGATATGACCCTTTGATCTTGATTAATTTGATAACTAGTTCAATAATAATTCAATCACCGCTAGTCCTTCTAGTAACCCAGTTTTCCATAAAATATGGCACTGGCTTGGTTTGTAGAGACAAAACTTTATGTTTTTGGCGAGCTAATCGTTACACCATTAGAAAAAATATTTTTAATATCGATTATTTTGGACATTTAACATCAATTCTGAATCGATGTTAAAACTATCAACATTAAAAGTATCAAGATTAATGTTGATTTTGAAAATCATGTAATAATTGTACTTCTCCTATGACTATCGTTGACATCTAATGCATCACGTAATAACCGCACTTAATGTTTCCTTTTTGCTTATTACATTAAATTCAATAAGATATTCAGATACTCAAAGTTAACAAAAAATTAGTGTACACAGTAATGAAATGTATATTTTAAGACATCAAACATTATTTAAATGACTTATTTTAACTGAAATTCATTTAGCATTAGCCTTGGATTTACTTCCTTGATTATCGTTGAATCCCTTCAAACCACTTCTTAAGAGAAATATGCATGTATATTGTACAAGAACAAACTTGTTTTTGATAGAACTGAACTAAAAAAGTTTTTTTAAAATGATTAATGACGTCAATCTTAAATAGATTGAAGGACTAAATTGAAAGAAAGAAAAGATTATGTGTCAAATTGAACAAAAAAAAGAGGATAAAAGATCAAATAAATTTTTTAAAAAGATAAAAGACTAAACTGAATATAAAAAATAAGATAAATGATCAAATTGAAAATTTTAAAAAATAAAAAATTAAACTGAAAAAAAAGAAGAAAAAGAACTAAATAGATCATTTAGTCAATAATTAAATATTAAAAAATAAGATTATAATTGATAAAAATAATTAATGTGATCTTCATATTTACAAATGACAGATAATTAAATAGAAATATTTTTTTTCCAAAACTCTGACACTTAAGGAAAAACGAAAGGAGTAGTTATTTAATAATTATGATCATGATTATTTGAATAACCAAACTATGAACAGACCTATTTACTGTGAGTTCTCGCATTCCTAGTACGTCTAGATGATCACTAGTAGAGATGAAGTTGCAATGTTTGTTAGTGACAAGAGCAAGCGAAATCTATTCAATTTTTGGCCATCAATCAAACTTTGCACAAAATCTTTTGAGTGGAATATCTAGAATTTAATGTATTATATATGAAGATTAAAACGAAAATGTGGGGTACTGTGCATTGTGCATGTTTCTCGACTTCTCGTGTTTATGAACGGACACAATGGAAAGGAACAATCAAGTAAGCATGTAGCAAGGGGCCGGGGTACTATTGTCTCTGTCTGTCTCGAGAAAAAAAGGAATCAGGAGAAAATGTTGAAAGGTAACGGTAAAAGAAATTTTGAAAACAAAAATTATTTAAATTGTAATTTTAGACGAATGACATTTAATTCCATGGGAGAAAACATTGAATTTTCCGGGGGGTGACCCTAATAATGCCAAAAAAACAAAACAATACAAAATATTCTCCTTTTAAATTCTTAGGATTTTGAAATTAATCTGAGGGGAACTCCCTATAAGCTTTTTTAAGGTCAATTTTCATTTTCATGAAGTCATATTCATACCCTTCAGGTTCTTGATATTTAGAATATTAATGGATGGTTCTTGATATATAGAATATTAATGGATGATTTATATATAGAATATTAATGGATGGTTCTTGATACACACTATATATATGATACTTTTATCTTGATGAATTTGATATATAACTAGATTAATAACCCCTAGTGAAGTATTCCATAAAATATGGAACTGTGGCTTGGCTTGCAGAGACTAAAAACTTTTCGTGTGGAACTGTCTCATGCATATGCATGTGAAGCTTCTTACAAATGAAGAGAGATAGAGGAGAGAGGAATATGTGTAAGGCTGCTCCACAACTCATTATGCCCTAGTTGCACGTACGCCAGCACCGGTAACTCTTATGCTTGTCTTATGTATATTTGGTTACATTCGGTGAATCTGAAGGTTTGATGAAGGATTTGTACTTTTGGGGCACTAATAGTTGGTTTTATTCACAGGGCTACACCGGAAAAACCGTAAATGGAACTAGAATATGCTTCTTCTTCTTCTTCTTTTTTTATCCTATTGGTTGTTTGTGCTTTTGGCTCCTTTAGAAAAGTTTGTGATAACCTATTCTTTTTATTATAAAAAAAGTTATAATCGTAGAACCTCGCTTATCATATTCTAAGTTGAAATGCACATGTCCTTAAACCGTTCTGAAAAATCTCCTTTGGCCGGCTACTGGCTTCAAAGTCGGTCATCACAAATCGCTTTTATGGATACTCTTCCTGAGTCAATTGCAACCTTTTCATGAATTTTCATTTTTTAAAGACTTTTCTTGAAAAGCTTTTACTAGACCTGGCATATATGTTCCCTAGCTAGTTAAAGTTGAGTGATCGTTAGGTTTCTTTATATATATATATATATATATATATATATATATATATATATATATATATATATATTTATTTATTTATTTATATTTCCTAGGTCAAGTTGAGTGAGCTTTGGATTCCCCACACGGCCACACGCACACGACCAGATGCTTAATTATCAACTAAGAATTTTTACTTTTCTAAGAAATGAAAATTATATATATTTAGGTCGTATATCACTTATAGATGATTAGGATTAAACTACCTCATTAATATATTTTAAGAAAATCTCATTTGTACACAGTACCAGTGGTACCATTTGATTGCTATATGAATATATATATTTTTCTTTGTTGACAATTTTTTTTATTAATGCAGTCATCCTAAAAAATAAGTGTGTGCATTAACAAACTATATATGTGTGAGTGTATGTGTGCAAGCTTGCGTGTGTATCTGATTATTCTTAACGGTGAAATTAAAATGAAAATGAAAGGTTTATATTAAAATATTAAGAATTCAAATTAAACATTATATAACTATCAAATTTCTAAAAAAATTATAAAACAAAAAATAAATTTTGAAAGATGTATCTCTATTATTACATCCTAAAATATTTCAATTGTATAGTCATTACATCCTAATTAAAATTCATTATATGTTGATATTTAAGTTTATAAAAAATAAGATTGTCAAGAAAAAGGTGAAGTTAGTTCATGTGAAGACACAATATCAAGTTGCATGTATTTTCATTAATTCCTTCATGTTTGAAGATTTTAGAAGACTGAGAGCAATACGTATTGTTAAAAATGATAATTAGAAGATGAAAGGTTGAATTATTGTTGGATGTTGAAAGGTTGTTAGTCAACACTCCCTTCGTCTCTATTATAAGAAAATAAAATTAATTTCACAATTGATTTCACACTCTTGAAAAATTAGTAAATTTTATTAAATTATGTCAATTCTAAAACAAAATTAAATTTTTTTTCTTCTAAATTATTATTCATTGAAACTTGATATCAAACATAAAAAAGTCTTTAATCCTATTAAATGAATGTCATTTTAAAGATAATCTCTTTAAATAATTAGTTAACTTTTACTTATATTTGAAACAAAAAAAATATTGTGACAAGAGGAAAGCACAATTATAATAAATTAAACTTGTTATAAATAATTTAGATTACATAAGCATCCAATTCAAGTTCGTCTACCTAATCTCAAGGAATTTACCTACTCAGGCTTAAACCTAAACAAGTTGAGAAGAGGAGAGCATAATTATAATAAATTAAACTTGAAACTAATAATTTAGATTGCATAAGCATCCAATCATCTACCTAACCTCAAGGAGTTTAACTACTCATATGCTTAAACATAAAAAAAATTGCATAAAAAGATAAGTATCGACAGATGATACATCATGGCTACTAGCTAGTTAATTTTCCAAGGTTTCCATTACTCAAACAATTATAAAGATCTCTCGAAAACTTTTTTCCTTCAATGCCAATTTTTCTTTTCTTTTTTTAACAATTAATCACTTTATACCATTATAATTCACACAATATCACTACTATAAATGTGATTTTTACTTTTTAGGAAGATTTTTTTTATCTAACACTTAATAAAAATATTACTAAACTTTTGACGACATTCAAAAAGTATTACAAAATTAGAAATAAATGTTATAATATGTTTTTTAATATTTATCAAATGTTGTGTATAATTTATGTTGTTAAAGCTTTTTTTGTAATATTTTTAGGCTTTAACAACATTAATTATATACAACATTTGATAAAATGTGGTAAAAATATATTATTAATATTTATTTATAATTTGATATTTTTTCAATGTGAAAAAAAAAATTTAGCAATATTTTTATTAAGTGTTAAAAAAAATGTTGCTAAAAGTCAGATATGTAGTAGTGTGTCCAGTGGTCTATGTTGATGCCTAGTTGAATTGATTAGCTCTTGGGAAACAGTTTTTGCAATCTGGGCATGGTGAGCTTCTGTTTCTTGGTGCTTTCTTCTGGCTGAGAATTGCATTTTGGTGCCTAACGCTATGAAACAGGGGAAGATGGTAAATTTGGCACTGGGCCATTGTGAAACAAGAAGAAATTGTCATGTTTTTGACGACGTTTTTTAATCTCATAATATAATAGTAGTCCTACTAATAATGGGGTTATTAAAGTAGCATGTACTTTCGTGTTTTAGCGTTGTAATCTCATAATCATTAAATATATCTTTTTAGAAGAATCATTAAATATTTTATTTTTAAAAGTTTACGTTAAAGTTACTCATCTGTTATAATAAGGTGGTCTAGCTGTTAAAGTGATGGCAGTTTACATGTAATTATATTCATTATATAGATGTAACAAAAAAAAATCACTATATATTACTAAAAAAATACAACACACGTACGTTTTTAGATAATGTTGTTACAAAAACAGAAAAATATTGTTGATATTCTGCGAACTAATTCTTAAAGTTTAAAAATATACGACCTATAGAGACGCTAACGTGCCAGACAAACACTATCACACATATCAAGCAAAACGACAATATATTTTGCAAAAATTCCCCAAGTTTTCAATGGTTTCACAACACCTACTCCTTTTCGTTAGGGGCTTGAATCTCAATTATTAAGACCTTCAAATCAAAGATGGGGCTGACTGAATAGTATAACCATGAAAGCGATTAGATCATAATTTTAAATGCATCAGAATCTTAAAACAGAGTCACTACAAAAACAAATTATTCTTCATATAAGGCACAGACATTTTTCAACTAGGTATCTTTCTCGCCCATGCATCAGCAGATTCACTA